>JAEQBH010002655.1:0-114806 GCA_016808115.1 Tetrastigma voinierianum | reverse complement strand
ATTTCACATGATGATTTTTCGGAGAATTAGGGTTGGGAGACGGCCCAGCCGAGATCGGCTGGATGAGGACCATGAAGCTGTTTGAGAGTTGCTTTAACACATTCGTCTTTCGGAGGGTAGTCGTATTTTCTTAGAAACTCAGTAGTGTATTTTAGAGATAAGTTTTGTTTTGAAAATGATGTTTTCTCATCTGACGTGAGTGTGGGGGGAGTCGGTGAGGACTGAGACATGGGAATGGGCATGGGCATTCCAGGAAGTAGGATCACGTATTTATGGTGTGTGTTTACTTTGGATAAATTGCGTATCTTGTTAGGTGGGGAGTAACCCATTTAGAATTGAATTCCCTTCTTGGCGATATTCACCTATCGAGGAATATTTTTAAAGTCTGAGGAGATGGATTCGAAGTGAGGCTCATCTTAGAGCGATTTGAAGAAAGAGTAGGTTATTGGCTTTGAAGTTTTACAGTTAACATGTAGTAGAATTGTAGATTTGCAATATATGTTTGAAGTAAGTGTGATGTAGTAACTCTCTTCAACCATGTAATATAATTGGTTTGAATGTATTTTGGGTCAAATGTAGCATTTAGGGCCCGGGTTTGTATTTGGGTAGAGGCTGTGAGAGACTAACGATTTTAAATAAGTGTCGGGTAACTTGGGCATCGAAATGTCCGCCGGTTGACGGGTTGTCAATGGGACCCCCGGGATTGGGGCGTCACACAATTGACTTGATAAACCTTTCTCCCAGCCAAATTCCTTTAAGGTGATGTATTTGAAAGAGTGTGGGCGGGGAAAAAATGTTTCATATGGTATTGAGTCATTTGGATGTAAAGCATTTGTTCATATCCCCAAAGATGAGAGGTTAAAACTTGATGTTCTTGATGGGGAGAGCTAAAAACTTATCAAGCCATTACATGAGTAAGAAAAAGTGGGTTAAATCCATGTGAGAAAAAAGTGAGATCCTTGCTTGAGAACCACTATGAGCTTGGCAAATTTACCAGGAAAAAAGCTCTCAAAAACAAATTAGTGTATAAATTGAAAATTGAAAACAATCGTTTACAACTCGTTTGAGCATGATTGATTGTGAAGAACTCCAAATCAAAATAAGTATTGACTTTGAAGAATCTTTTCTCCAGGTGGTAAAGATGTCCTCTATTAAATGTTGGTCTTGGTCTTGTTAATTATTGAATTTAGAAGTTGAAGCGACTTGATATAGCCACGTACTTGAGTGATTTGGAAGAATAAATCTACATGCAGCAACCTGAAGGGTTTGAAGTCAAAGGAAAAGAACACCTTGTGTGCAAGTTAAAGAAGAACTTGTATGGACTCAAGCAAGCACCAAGGCAGTAGTACAAGAAGTTTGACTCTTTCATGATGAGTCATGGGAATAGCAGAACCACATCTGATCATTGTGTGTTCACTAGAAAGTTCTCTGAGGGTAATTTTATTATCCTTCTCTTGTATGTTGATGACATGTTAATAATTGGTCATGATTCTAATAAGATTAATAGGTTGAAGAGAGAGCTTAGCAAGTCTTTTTCCATGGAAGACTTGGGATCGGTGAAACAGATACTTGGCATGAAGATCTCCCGAGATAGGAAGAATATGAACCTTTGGTTATCTCAAGAAAGCTACCATTGGCTCCCGGCATATTCAACATGAGCAAGATTCTGGCTGGAGTTTGTTCTCCACTTGCGGAGTCACTTAAAGTTTAGCTTCATCTGATGTCTGAAGTTAGAAGATATGAAAGAAATGAGCAAGTTCCTTATGCATCTATTGTTGTTGATGTAATGTTGTGGTTTGTACTATACCAATCATCTCTCATGCAGTTGGAGTTGCTAGCTGATTTGTTACTAATCCTTGGAATTAGCACTGGAAGTAGTAAAGTGGATACTGATCTATCTTAGAGGCACTTCGAGGGTGTGCTTGTGTTTTGGTAATGGTGAGTCTATGCTAGATGGATACCGCAGATTCGGACATAGCGGGTGGCGTTGATTCGGAAAGGTCCAATTTTAGAGTTCTTGATGACTTTTGCGAGGAGATAACTGGGCAATCAGTTAGAAATGTACACGTTTTCACACAAAGTTGGCAGTACATTATAATCTTGAGGTTATAAAGAAGCACGTGAATGAAGGTCTTGAAGATTGAGGTTGCAACAAGAGAAGTATGTTGTTTAGGTGATGGCAGTGTTTTCACCTCTCAATTGACGTTCCATTCAGTTGATATTGATATTACAGAATATCATTTGGATTCATGATGTGATTGAGTGAAAACAATTGTATTTGGAAAATACATGCAGTGAAATGGATTAGACATGGCCAACTCAGTGTTTGCCTAAGAAAGTGGATCTTATAAACGAGACGGGCTTGGTTGAGGCCCGACACGGGGGTATAGGGGAGAGAGATTTGTTGGGTCCGCTCACTAGTGGGTTAGGCCAATGGGCTAAGCCCATAGTTTGAAATTAAAAATAATAATAATAATAAAAAAGAGTTGTTTGTGGTGTCAGGTAGCAACTTGGAGAAAAGAAAAAGAAAAGAGGTGTTTAGTGAGAGAAAGAAAATGGGGCTAGGGTTTGAATCTTTAGGATGAAGATTGGAGGCCAAGCCTTGTTCATTTCAAGCTCCAATTTGACGTGACTCCTTACAAAGTGCTGTCCAATCCAGCGTTTGATCGTTGGCTGAGCTCTCTCCATAATACCTATTTGGTTATTTCATTGCATTTTGTGAGATCTTTCGCTTTCTCTCTTGGGTTAATATCCAGCCCAGGGATGATGTTTGTTGCTTTGGTGTTCGAGATGATATTAACTGATGTATTGTTATTGTAGACTAGTTTTGCTTCACTTGAAAGACAGTGTAGCTCATTATTGTCATTGTTAAAATAGTGGAAGTTTAAGTGGCCTATTGGTCCATGGTTTTTACCCTTTTCATTTAGGTGTTGTCCACGTAAAAATTATTGTCTCATTGTAGTTGATTTATTGTTGTTTGGTTGGCTTTATTGTGTTGGCTAGTTTGATTGTTAAACTTATTTTGGTACACAAAAAAGGAAATGTCATTTTTAGAATCATTGTATTTGGTAGTATTTCTCAACAGTTAGTACATTAGACAAAAATCTATTACATTAAGCAAAAAAGTAGTTCATATATTAGACAAAAGTATGTTACATTAACATAGTGAGTATGTTACATTAGTATTGTAAGTATATAAGCTCAAAAAATGATGGACATTTTTGTCTTAATAAGCTAGTTACTATTCCACTACTTAATTATTTTGTTCAAGATATAACATATTTTAATAAGTTTGGGGACTTTACTTTTATTTTTATCGAGAATGATGTAAAGGTGCATCATAACACCATATATAATGAAAATAGAACCCAATTCACCCATATTAGAATGAAATGTACTTTGTACACCAAATTAATGGAAACATACACTTTCCCCTTAATAAGATAAAATTGTTTGAATGAAAGTTATTAGTGGCGCCGTTTATTCGACAACCGAAGAAGAAATTCATCATTAATATACTTGCGGTCTTCTTGATGTATGGCATTTATTCTTATTTAATGTAGCATATGCACATGTGTTACGTTAGTGTAATATGTGTTAATTAGAGATGACGTGTTATATTAGAATAATTACCCATACCAAGCGAATCAAATAAATGAGGTTCGGTAATTAACCGTGCGCATCTTAATAGGGTCGGGGAGAATACGTGTTTTCGTTAATTTGATGTAAAAATGCATTTCACATTAATATGGTGGTGGAGTTCATTCCGTATATTGATATTATGATACATCTTGACATCATTCCCTATTTATTCTCTTTTGTGGCTTGTACTTAGTAACATAATGTCAATTAATTATCGAATATGTAGGTGAGATGGTTGGGATCTGCTCTGTCTTTAGCAAATAGTCTCGAGTTGGTAAGATATAGTATGTTTTTATGTTATGGAGATTAGTCCCAGGTGTGAGTATTTTTAAAGACGTGCTCGTCTTTCGTATATACTATGAACAGCTCAGGAACACGCCATGTCTAATAAATAAATAAAAAACACAAAAATTCCGCCAGCCACTAACAATATGTGGCGGAATAATTGAATGGAGTGGCTCATAGTCTCATGCTAGCTCCTCCGACAATAAGATTTCTTGTAGGAGATAGGACAGTCGAGCAAAGGCTGCAACCCTCGAATAATTAAATGGAAGATGCCCCCATTTTCTTCTAAGGGCATACATGGGGTGAAAAAGAAACAAATAAACAAGGTCATGGATGCCCATGATGTTTTTGGCACAGGTGTATAGTACTGGTCAAATACGTAGATGTATTTGACGTATGAGAATATGAAAATAAATAGAAATCATGAAACCGTAAATAACATATAGTTCAAGTGGTTAGGAGTTCATGTGAGTATGAGGAGGGAAGGAGTTTAGAGTTTGAGTCCCAATAAAAACAAATTTATAAAAAACAAATATTCTATAATATAATATAATGTGAATGGATGTCAAAAAAAAATTCATGGTACTATCCATATCTAAAATAAATCAAAATTTTATGAATTAGAAAATATTTATTAAATGATAACAAATTCTTCTACTATCCACATTAATAAGTGGTTACAACTTTAAAATATCATGTAGTTAGAAAAATTATATATGTTGTGGCATATAGTTCATATTAAGGCTAAAAAGGTTGGGAATTGCTCGAGTAGAGCGACGCCACGAGACATTTATGCTAAATGCATTTAACTTTTTTTGTTGGAGGGATGAAATAATAGGTTGAGGTACGAGGACAAAAACCCCTTAGTACGATATAGTATATTCAAGGTATATGGTTATTTTTGTAATTTAATGTATCAGGGATTATTATAAATACATATGCTGTGTCGTGTTGATGATATTGAAATTTGGTCATCGTTCTTATGAATATGGGTAGCCTGCTAAATACATAAAATTCATGTTTTTTTCTTGTTTTCTTTTCCTATGGTTTTTTATCTCAATTGTTGCATGAATCCCAATAATATATATTTACAACGTTAGGAATTTTTTCTTCTTCTATACAATGTGAATTAATTCCATAATTGATGGTGTTCTTTTCTTCTAACATTTTATTTCATTTTATCATTTTCTTCTAATCACAAATTATTAGGCTGTTACTCATATAGTTTTAAAAAATTGGTGTGAGTGATGATGTAAATGTGTGACTGACAAATTTAATCATTAACATTTTACAGCAGTTGACGCTGAGAGGAGTTAAGTCCAAGTCTCATATATATAATAACGGTCAACAAAACACACTCCAGTGATTTAATCTAAAGATAATTTAAGAATATTTGAACGGAAAAGTTGGATTATTATACTTTCTAGTTATTGGAATTTCAACATCAATATACATGCAACAATTCTTGACTTGTCAATGTCAGTGTCAGAAGGTCAGAGAGAAGGCATGGGGGCTTGGGATATTTTTCAACTGCCTGTGCCAACATGATGTTCAAGAAAATGTTATTAAAACTAGATGATTTGATTCAATCTAATAAGCCCATGTGCCTTTTATTCTTTCAAATTATTTTTATCTCAAAGTCCATAGATTATGTAACGGGTCATCTAACGTGTATCCCGTTTTTTGATTTGATTCTCTTGTTTAATGGATTTATAGATTTATTAAATTCTTGATTATAATAAAGTATAAGGTAACTACAAGGGGAAATGAATGAAAAAAAAAACTAAATAAATATACAAATGAGTTAGGTGAATGGGAACAATTGAGCAACCAACTCAATTTTTAAAAAAGTATGGTAGACTTAAAATGCTAAAAGTAATTCAATGTATCACGGGTATGTTTGATTATCTAATCTTTGGAGTGATTGAATTTTCATGGGTGGGTCCAGAGGGTAAGGTGTAAAAGTCAATTGATCAACATTGGAATCTGGAATCTCTCAAACAACACTTTTGCTCTATTCAATTAATCTTGGGTCCAAAATGTGGTATGTTTTAATGTTGTTAAAGATGGGGGGCATCTTATCAGTCAACCTTGGCGTGGGTCCTGTGGGAATGGCATTGCTGGCTGATTGCCCTTACAAGAAATTAAGTCAAGTTGCAAACTTTACTTGCTCAACTGTTATATGTATATCCGGGGACGGCCTTTCGGTGTCCACTAAAGCATTTGTTTCCAAATCCTGATTAATTATTTAAAGAAGTAGGTATAGTCCAAAGAAGCCCCCATAGAGCATAATCCTTGTCATGCTTCCGTGGTTTCAAACTCATTGGACCGACTTCTTGTGAATTATGGATAGCCGTAGTTATGGATAGGCCTGTAAAATTTATTAACGGTCGTAAATATGATATGAATTTTATATGATTTTTATGAGTTTGGATTAACTATAATTGTGTTTGTCATGCTTTCGTGGTTCGAACTCATTGGACCGACTGTCGTGGTTATGGATAGCCGTAGTTATGAATAGGCCTCATAAAATTTGACATGATTCATAAATATGATATGAATTTTATGGGTTTGGATTAAGTATAATTGTGTTTTGATCAAATTCATGTTGATTCGTATAACCCGTTTAATAAACGGGTTATATTTGTGTCAATCTACATAATACAAATTTGACTTGTATTGATTAATTTAATTAATTAATATTTAATCTAGATTAACCCATTATATATTTTATGTGTTAAATATTGATAAAGTAATTATACTTTATATTATTTTAAATTATCAAATTAACAAATGGGTTACATGAGTCGTATCGTATTACTCGATTACTAATTGGGTTATTTTTTGATTTATTATTTTTAACCTGTTTATTGTTTAATGTACATCGTATTTGGGTTGATGAATACTATTAAAAACCTGTTATTGACACTAGAAATATTACATGTCCTTCTAAAGAGTTTCTTGTATTAACAAAATGTGCTCCTCGATCGGGTATATGCGGCACATACGTAATATCACGTTGTAAGAATTTACGTGGTGGACGTTTATGAGGTGAGCGTTTATGGGTGGGTCGCCGATATCGCGTTAACGTGTTCCCATGATAGCTGGCTGCATGTTAGCGCGTGCGTAATGTCGGCGGTGAATTCTGTGTTGTCTTATCGTTCTTTTATGTATGTATACATGTAATTGATTTATTTGGCGTCGGCGTGATCGGGTTAGTCCTTTCCTATGAGGATTAGTTACTCTCATAAATCTGCGTCGTTATAGGCGATCTCATTAATGCGACTTAAAAATGGCCGTGAACATGAATTACCATCCCTAGTTATAGATGGCTCAGCATGCTTGACTACCAAGTACCAAGTGACGTGTTCCACTTTTGAAGGTGATCATCTTAATTAAGGAGGATTGAACAAGATTAAAGAATTCTGCCACATGGAAGAAGACTGGCCCTGTTTCGGAGAGCAACAGTGGGGGTATATTTACGAAAATCTGAATGTGTCCTATTTTGGGTAAAGTAACCAGTGGTCCAGCAGAAAGAGGACAAGCCGTCGCAATTTGCAATTCGCTATCTACTTTGGACGAGTGAAGGTTAGAGTTGCATGAACCCATGGTCCCCATCGATTGGATGAGGATCTCCCAAGGCTAAGGGAGAATCGACTCGTGACACTAGGGACATGTCTCGTGCCGGCTAGCATTTGCCACACCCTTCGAATTTATTTAATACCTTATTTCTTTCGCTTTCACCTCTCCTACCAAAATCACCCCCTCAATTCTCTCCAATTATAAAATCATCCCTCAATTCTCCCCAATTATAAACATAGCACCCAAACAGTGGCGGACCTAAAAATTGACTTGAGGGATAATAATTAAGTATTTAGTTTAGGAGAGGCATTTATCACCTAAAAGGAACTATAGCACAACAGTAATAAATAAAAACATTCATATGAAATATGGTTAAGGTTCAAAAACTCCTTATTAAATTTTTTTTTTAAATTTGAGGAAGGGCATGTCTTTTTAAAAATATAATCGATTACAGAAAGCTGCGGCGAAAATGAAATTTAAATTATCTTAGAAATGAATTTATCATTTAAAAAAAGGTTCAAGTGATAAAATAACGATCAAAAGCTATTCGTTTTGATACTATGGGATTCGGACATGAGTTGTCGTATGACAATTTATACATCGGTCAGTAGTTTTAGCCTACAGTGATCACGTCTGGCTAAAAAGGTGCCGATAATGTTGATATTGGGCTTGGACCCTTAAGAAAAAGTCCCGATAGTGTTGAGTTCAAACCTTCTATATATGGACCTTCGCCTTTCTATCTCTAAGTGATATGGGATAACACAATCCACCCCTTGAGGCCTAACATCCTCATTAACACATTTTTTTACCAAACATCAAATATTTGCAATGACCTAACTCTTCATCTAATATTACCTAAGTTCAAGGCTATAATAGAGTACACACGGCTTTTCACCAACCGACCTTAATTTTGCTTATCTATTAGGTCTATACTTTCAAGAAAATGTCTCGATGATATTGAGTTTAAGCCCTTTATATTGGACCTTCACCTTTTTTTTCTCTAAGCCTGAATAACATTCAATATTGAAACTTAATGATTTTTAAAAGCAAATTTGAGGTTAAAAATGACTATATTAAATTATTATTTTTTTATATCAATTCACTTTATTCATACATCACATTATCATTATACGTATCTTGTCTATTGTATGCTTTATATATATATATATATGTGTGTGTGTGTCTGTGTATATCACACATAATGGGTTTGCCACTGCAACCAAAGGCAAATTTCGTATGCTGAAAATGAATTTATCACTAAAAAAAGGTTCCAAGTGATAAAATAACAACCCATCTCTTCGTTCGATACCATGGGGTTCAGACATGCATTGTCGCACAAACGATTTCTCATCAATTGACTGGTTTTTCTTCTCTGTTGAGTCTATGCCCTTTAAAAAAAGGTCTCAATAATGTTGATATTGGGCTTGCACCCTTAAAAAAAGTACCAGCCAGGGTTAGTTAAAACCTTCTATATGCACCTTACGCCTTTGTAAAGACCCAATTCTTGTTTAAACGAATAGTAAATTTTTGTTTTAAATAGAGCAATATGTGTTGACTTGAAACGGTCAAATGAATAGTAATTTTTAAAAAACAAGCCAATAAAATTGAAAATGTTCAGAATAATGTTGAGTTTAAAGAAAGCGAAAGCAGTTAAACGGAATTCGTTTAAGGGGTTTTGAAAGTGTTCGACGTTTATATGAAAATGTCATTTTCTGAAATAGTTTAAAAATATTTCTTGTACCCCTAGAATTTTTTCTAAAGCATGTTCATGATAAAAATGAGTTTAATTAGAGTATTCCATGGTCAATTTTATGATTGGACGATCATGGAATATTTTTCGGGAGGATTTTATTGGTATAGGAATTATTATTTTCAAGGAGGACATTTAAGTCTGTGAGTAAACCTAATTTAAGTAAGCAAAGCAAAAACCAATAGAATTGTGTCATGTAAGCAGTGATCCATGTGATTAAAAATGGACTATGAAGACTTTATAAATTTGATATTTATCGTAAAATAGTTAAACATATGGTTAGTGGATGAGTTAAGTTAGCCCAAAGTTAAAGGATATTTGTGTTAGCAAACCATGAGGATTAGTTAAACTGTATGGTTCAAATTAATTAGGATTTTTATGGAGCGTAAAGTGGGATTAGTTCTTTTGAATTTCTGTGGATGCATATGGGCCATTAGGAATGAGGATCTTGTAACTTGATGGCATGGGGTGCATTTGTCTTGGCTTCTTGGGTGCATACAAGTGAAACAAAATTGGAAGAAAGGGAAGAAAAAGGGATCATGCAGGGAGAAAAATGCAGAAACTCACTCAAGCCATTTCAAGTATTCTCATGTCATTTCAAGTCTATTTCAAGTGCATCATGTCCATGTAGTAACCTAGTTCCAAATCCTAAGTGAAGAATCAAGTTTTAAGGTGAGATCCTTACTGATCTATAATAATTGAAGGTTAATTAAGGAAATGGTTATATGATGATGTAAATGAGTTTCTTGGCATGTCTTTATATAGATTTGAACAAGAGATTTCATTGGAATTCAAGTTAACATTGAAACACCAAAACTCTTAAGGTAAGCAATAAGGGTTTTATTGATTATTTATTTAAACCTTCAATTGAGTTATATTAAGGCTTTAGCTATTAAATTGACATGATTATATGTTGATTTTGTTAAGAAATTGAAAACAAAGAATGAAATTATAAGGACATAGAATTTAGGTCAACCCTTGGATGTTAATGGAAGTGATGTTGTTTGATTGGTTTAATTGATTTAATGACATTACTTGAATACTTGAAGGAATTAATGGAATTAAAAGTTGAAAAGAAAATGAGATATAGCATGGAAAGGGTTTGGCCAAGATAGGGTTTAATTGGAAATGCATTGATTTGATTTAGTTTAATTGGATCAATGGCATTGGATGAATTGCTAAAGATAATTGTTGGAAGAAAATGGAAGAAATTGAAGAAATAATGATGAATGGGTGACACATAGGATTAGGCCACCCTAGGAAAAGTATGAAGAAGTTGAGTTTCAATTTATTTTAATCATTTGGAAGTGATTAAATGTCTAATGAAATGTATTAGAATTAAAGTTTTAAGAAAAAGAATCGGTTAAGGTATACATGTAATTTTTTGCTAAGGTGTAGGGCATTATGGGTTTTTCACTTTAATCATGCTAATGACTTGATTTAAGGCTTGTAATGAGTTTGTCATGAGCCTTGATTTAATTGAAAGTGAATTGGATAAGTTGAGATTAAGTGAATAAGTTAAAGGTTGCTTTCAAATTTAATAGAAAGTATATTATAGTTAAGGGTTTAATTGCATATTGTTAAGGTATGAATGTTAATGGATTTTATGGATAATGTGACTTGTAGGAGGAAAGTGATTAAGGACAAAGGTGGAGGTGGAAAGTTTTTAAATGAGGAAAAATGGCTTAAATAACTAAGGTAAGAAAAAATGTAAATGTTTATAAATATATATACATATTGGTTACAAATGTATATGTTTTCATATCTATGTTATAAATGTTTAAATGAAAAAACAAATGTGGTTTTCTTGACTTTACTTATGTTGAGAAAATATGAAATGACGATGGTTTCCATAGTTTCATAAAGCATGATTTATGGTTTCATATTAAATGAAATGTTTATTAATAAATGTTTAAATGAAAAAGGAAATGTGGTTTTCTTGACTTTAAATTTTGTTGAGAAAATATGAAAGGATTATGGTTTCCATAGTTTTATAAAACATGATTTATGGTTTTCATATGAAATGAAATGTTTATGAATGTTTATTCTATATATACATGTTTATATAAAAATGTTTATGATTGAATTCATGGTTACCTTATGTTACAAATATAAAGTTTAAAGGAAAGTCGACTAAAGTGCTTTACGCGTGTATGATACATGGGAAAGGGATAGGATTTTTTTTTTTTATAGAGGAAAGGAAAGAGTGATGCATATCGCCATGCACGTGAAAAGCACGAAAAGGTTATCAACGCACGATGTGATTTATTTCATAGTGTCATGGTATCTAAAAGAAAGACACGATTTATCGGAGGTTCCTTTTAGGTCGTCGGTGATCGTAAAATTTGTTTCATCGGAGATTCTTTTCGTATGCCGCGATTGTGGTTAATGGTAGGCGGGTTCCATTGGAAATGTGGATTCAAAGGAAAGAAAGTAAAGTAAATGTTTATTGAAATGAGATGTCTATCTGATTGTTTGCGTTATATTTGAGCTATATACGGAAACATTATTTTCCTACTCAGCCCCATACTCTCAGGCTCCCTTTAGCTATATTTCCAAATGTTTTATAAAATGTTATTTGGGGCAGAGACTGACGAGCAGTTCGAGCATCCTCGGGCTAAGTAACACTTTTGCCTCACGCGTCGACCACTTTTTGGCTCTTATAGAATGACTTTAAATAACTATTTGTGCTATTTATTTTTGTAATGTATATATGTTTTAAAAATATGGTTTATATTTCTATGGTGTTTAGAAAGGATTTTAAATTTTGATTTAAATTTCTTGTGATAGACTTAGTGTCCCATAGTTGGATGTGGAGTAAATGAATATTTTTGGTAGTGTAAAATGTTTTATTATAGGTGTTGTAAGTTAGGTATAAGCAGAATTTCTTAATTTAAATGTTTAAATAAATAAAGTTTGTGTTTAAGAATATCCTCCATACATATTTTGAATAAGACAATAGTAAACTTATGCAAATGAGTTCATTTCAGTGGGATTCTTTTGAAAAGGGTTTAAAAATGTTTTCTGTCAGGTATGAGTGCCGGAGGGTCCCTTGGAGTTAGGAAGAAAAAATGGGTTAGGTCCCTTGACCTTTCTATCTCTAAGTAGTGTGGGACAACCTGATCCCCACCGCAAGACTTAGATCCTCATTAACTGATTTTCTTAAAGTGTCTCATTTGTAATGATACAACTCTTCGCCCTAATATTACTTTAAGTTCGAGCTCATAGATGGGCGCATGACTTTCTGCCGACCTCAATATTTAACATCTATTAGGCTTATACTCTCAAGAAAAGGTCTCTTTGATGTTGGGTTAGCCCTTAATTATATTAGACCTTCACTTTTTTTCTCTAATTGAAACTTAATGATTTTTAAAAGCAAATTTGAGGTTAAAGTAGCTTATATTAAATTCTTTTTTTTTATATCAATTCACTTTATATATATATATATATATATATATATATATATATATATATATATATATATATATATATATATATATATATATATATATATATTACGATAAAAATAATAATAATGATTTATTTTTATATAAATTTTTATTTTTACAACTAAAAAAGATAGAAGGATATTCAAATGAAGACTTATTAATTTATAACACTATAAAAATTATAAAATTATGGAGTACAGTGAATTGAAGATGAGAGAAAAATTAAGGGAAAAAGTTGGCCTTGATAGGTGTGCTCCACACGTATAAAGAAGAAGCTTAAAGGAGAAATTTCTTAGAAGAAAAAGTAAAAGGTTAGAGGAGCTAAAACTTAAAAGCGTCCATTTATCATAATTGTGTAAAAATGGAATACTATGGCTATGAATATACCATATAGACCATTTAGAAAAATAACTATTAATAGGCTTAATAGACAACTTATGCTCAAACTTTCATCAATGACCCTACGCTTGTATAAACAAGGTATTAAAATAGAAAGACTATGCTTTACGTAATAGGTTATTAGAGCATAACATATAAGGGTGGATCCAAGATTTTATGTTTGGGATGTTATGTTTGTATAGACTAATAGTATAAAAAAAAATTTGCTTATAATTTATTATATTTATCATTTGACAAGTCATAAAAATTCAAAATCACGTCTTATAACAATGAAAAATATTAAAAAATTATTACAACTGTCATGGTTGAGTTTTCATATTTTGTAAACGATTTACAATAGCACCATCAGTAATATTTAAAAATAAATATTTCTCTATAAAAGTAACTAAACAGTCATTTAACAATTGATCTCCCACGCTCTTTTGTACTTTATTTTTTTGTGAAAGTCATTGCAGAAAATGTTCTTTCCACACTTACACTCGCCATAGGAAGAAACCTTTAAATTCAAAAGCAGTAGACTTTCAGATGGTTTCATGCTTAGTTGTCTTTTAAAAGCAAAAAAAGACTTATAAAGATTTTTTTTTTTGTTAGTTTACACCCCATTGTAACACATAGATCCACCCCTGAACACAAACGGTAAAAATAAAATGTAGCCATATTATAGAATCATATGACTAAAATATTAAATTGAAAATAATATGTACAAAATACAAAACGAATACAAATAATATAATATTATATAAATAATTTCATTTGGGTTTTTACCTTTACTAAAAAATAAATAATATAAATATATAAAAAAATCACAAGGCTAGGACACTTAAGAGGTGTTTGTATTTTTTGGATTTTGCTGTAAACAAATTTGTAACATTCTACCCGTTTATTTTTTAACTTTTTCAGGATTTGTTATTGAATTTTTTGTTGAATAGAAAAAACCAAAAATAAACTTTTGTAGGATTTATTACTGAATTTTTGTTGAATAGAAAAAACCAAAATTTTTGGATTTTGGGTTTTTTCTTTATATTTAATATTTTCTATTAAGAAAAATTATATATTATAATATAAGAAAATCATATTTTTATGATATAATCAAAATTCTAATGATGCATTTCCTTACTAATTAGAAATAAAAACAAATATATTTTAAAATTTTGTTGTTTTAAATTTTAGATAAAAATTAAAAGGCTGATTTTTTATAAAAAAAACAAATGACTAAATACCGATTCTCTTGAAACACATTGAAATAAAAGATTATTTTGCATTAAGTATAAAGAAATGTTAGATTTTTAAATTTTAGTTTGAATGAATTTAACTTTTGAAACAAATGGTTTTAAAAAATCATTTCTAAACGATTGCAGTTATGGAATTAAATCCTTTCGATTCCATTTATAGGGTTTTAATCATTTCTTTCCTGTTAACTTGAAATGGTCGAACGACATGTGTGAGCTTATTTGTTCATTGAAAGGAGTCCTTTAAAAACAAAACAAAAAAAGGAAAAAAAAAGTCCTTTTTTGTTGAAAAATATTAAAAAAAAAAAACCTTTTGTCTTAGAAAAAAACACTTGGAAACCAATTGTTTGTTGGTTTATTAGAAAATCCTTGAAAAGGATATTGGTTTGTTTGAACTTGTGACCTTTTGGTTCATAGTACAAAGTCTCAACCACTAGGCTATTGCTATTGATTGTGTTTTTTCTTGCGATGAATATATGATAAAGATATAAACCTATTAGGATGAACTCTACACTCATTTTGAGTTTGTGCTAATTCTTTCGTGGTTTTAGAAAATTGGAAATTAAAATACAGAGAAGTTCTATCTAAGAAGTTTGATCTTAAGTGGGACCGTTTGTGACCCCCAATCTTTCTTGGGAACTAAATATTATGTCTAAGGAGGCTAGTTCTAGCTTGGGTTTTATACTTACTTAGGTCTTCTTGGGAATACTCCACATTACGTTATTCTCAATTATTATGAGAATTGGTTTGGGAATAGAAAATTGACACTGTTGCTACTCGCCATGTGTATGTTTGGACAAGAAGATGTTCTCCACCTTTGAACCAACTAAGACTAGGGAAAATGTGTACATGTGAAACTCTACCTGCATACGAAATCGAGCGAGAAGGTGTCTTGAAGATGACTTATGGAAATGAGCTAACTCTAACAAATGTGTTGTATGTGCTTGAAATCCGAAAAAACTTGGTGTTTGGTTCATTGTTGAACAATCATGGATTCAGGTTGGTATTCGAGTCAAAAAAGTTTGTACTATCCAAAATTGGAATGTACATAGGGAAAAGGTATATGAAGGATGTGAAAGTTTGAGGGAAAAATATGAACTCCGCTTCTCTATTATAATGGTAGAGTACATCAATCTTTATAGGATTTACAACACCTAATTGACAGATTTACAACACCTAATTGACATAATATTTATGGGATTTACAATACTTAATTGACAGTTATTTACAACTATAATTGACAGCTATTTACAGCCACTAAAACGAGTAATTTGTTGACTAAACGGATAAAGAAGATGTTCTCTAGAAAATCTCCTATAATAGGAAAAACTAAACTAGGAAAAAACTTTTAATATTTGAGACTCTCCCTCAAGTTGGGTTGAAGATGTTTTTCAAACCCAACTTGCTAATACAAATCAAAACCCGGTTTAAATAGACCCTTTGTAAAGATGTCGATTTTAATACATTTGAGAAAGTTGGTACAAGGTAGACAAGTCTGCTTGGACTCGAGCTTCTGGCCCGATGAGTGTCAGTCAATCTCTACATGCTTAGTACAATCATGTTGCACCGGATTATTAGCAATGCTAATAGCTGCCTTGTTATCACAATAGAGTTTCATTAGAGCTTCTATCTTCAATTGCAGATCTCTTATGACTCGTTGTAGCCAAATCAACTCACATAATCCATTGGCTATAGCTCTAAATTCAACATACGCGTTGCTGCGAGCAACAACATTATGCTTCTTGCTTCGCTAAGTAACTAGGTTCCCCCAAACATAGCAGCAATAGCCAATTGTAGACCTTTATTAGTGACTAAACTTGCCCAATCAGCATCAATATAGGCCTCAATTCTTCGGCTTTCCTATTTTTGGAAAAATAGACCCTGCAGGAGGAGACAACAAGATACCAAAGTATTCTATAAAATTTGCTTCCACATGTGTCTTAGTGGAGTGCATGAATGGACTTATCAAGCTCATCACAAAGGCAATGTCGAGCATTATTGAGATAGACAGATAGTCGACTAACAAGTTCACAGGCATTGCAAAGTGTCGACACTATCCTCTTAGCTATCTCCTAACTTCACATGGGAATCCAACTAAGGTATCAGCTAGTGCACCCACTCATACTTGGTGTCTTCAAGAAGGAGTCTAATATATATTTCCTTTGACTGACTACTATTCCTTCTTTGGAACCTAGCCATCTCCGTCCACATGAAGTACTTGAGACTTCCAAGATCCTTGATCCCAAACCCATCTACCAAACTTTTCTTTAATCAAGCCATCTCTATGGTATCGTCACCTATCAAAATAATGTCATCCACATAGACAATAAGAATTGTTATCCTTCCCTCACTTGATCTTCTAAAGAACAATGTATGATCTGCTTTAGCTTGTGAATACCCTTGTCTCTTTACTGAACTAGTGAATTTCTCAAACCATGATCGTGGGGATTGTTTCAACTTGTAAAGGGACTTTTTTAATTTGCATACCTTGGAGCCAAACTTGTCTTCAAAACAAGGAGGGGCATCCATAAATGCTTCTTCTTTCAAATCACCATTTAGAAAGGCATTTTTGAAGTCTAGTTGTTCTTGATTGCCAATCCAGTTTGCAGTAATAGAGAGAAGAACCGCGTCTTTGTATTAAAGCAGCAATAGGAGCAGGTCTTTGAATAGTCAATCCCATGGGTATGAGTAAATATTTGTAGCAATAACGAGCCTTGTATTTTCCAAGGATCCATCGGACTTAAATTTCTATGAACACCCCACTTGCCTCTCTTGTTCTCTTCTCCATTTGCGAATTACATCAATTCCATTAATACGATTCTTTTCTATAGCCCTCATCTCCTTTAGAACAACATTTTTCCATTCTAGAACCTGCATCGCATATTTAATACTCTTTGGAATTTCAACATATGAGAGTTGAGTGACAAAGACATGAAAACAAGGAGACAAATTTTTGTACGACACAAAATTGGATAATGGATATGAAGGGCCTTTATTGCATTCCTCAAGTTCCTTTAAAGTCTGATAGGTAAAATCAAGCTCATTTTCCTCGAAGTGGTTGAACTTGGAATTTGAGCTTGATGGGAACTTTCTTGGGCATCACGCAAGTTATTAGACAATCCCCCGACTTTGGTTCTCTTCTTGAGAAAACTATCCCAATTTGTTCGATGTTATTTTCAGTGATAGTGGGATTGATATTAGGTGGATCCACATTTCATTGTTTAGAACATTTGGAGAATTGTTTTCATGAAGATCCATATTGTCAAACACATCATAATTTTTTTGTAAATCGGCCCCATTCCTAGGAGAATCTTGAGTTCCATTAAAAAAGGGTAAAAAATTCGAAGTGTGTAAGGTAGTTTCAGGAGAAAATGTTCACTAAGGAAAAATAAATCCCCTTAAATAGAATTTTCCTCTCCCCCTAAAGCCGAATCTACCTATTTTTTCTCCCCCTAAAGATGAGGCTGAAAATAAGAATGATTCTAAAAAAAATGAACATCAAAGGTGACAAAATATTTCTTCTTTTGAGGATCATAACATTTGTACCCTTTTTGGTTTGGAGAATATCCAAGAAAAACACACTTTGTTCCTTTAGGATCCAATTTACCTTGGTGTAGGTCCTTACTGTGGATAAAAACTATGCATCCAAAGGTTTTAATAGGCAAAGTAGATTGAAGTCTAGAGTTTGGAAAAATTTCAGAAAACTTTTGTAATGGGGTTGCAAAATTTAAAACTTTTGATGGCATTAAACCCAATAAAAAGTGGTTGTTAGGCCCATCTACTGAAAATTTTTGGAGCTTTTATGAGTAAAGAGCAGTCTTTAGCAACTTAAAGAGTGTCGATTTTTTCTTTTTGAAATACCATTTTGTTGGGGTGTTCCAACACAAGAACTTTTGTTGAAAAATTCCTTTTTGTGAGAAAAAATCACTCAAATGCTTTGTGAAATACTCACGTCTGTTATCACTTCTCAAAACCTTGATTATAGTCTCAAATTAATTATAGACCATGTTGTAGAAGGTTTTGAAAATATTTTCCACTTTAGATTTTTGTTCCATTACATAAACCAAACTCATACGTGTGTGGTCATCTACTCATCTTGACAAGCCATCTTTCTAGATGGTCCCCAAATATCACATACTTTTTTTAAGAAGAGATAGCTTTGAAGGAACATATGGTCCGAAAAAACTAAGGGAATCTATGCCTTTGCCAAAACACAAATTTCATTGAAAAGATGGATTTTGTTTGAGAATAAACTTAAACAATCGCTTTAAATGATAGCTTGGATGTCCAAGCCTAAAGTGCCATAACATAATATCATTTTTGCAAATTGGAAATAACACCTAAACAAAAGTTGAAAGCAGGGGAATCTTCTGAAAGAGTCAAATCAATTGAAATGATAAAAATTACCACTTAATTTAGCATTGCCAATTGTCTTCCCCGAGGCCAAGTCCTGAAATTCACAATGATAAGGAAAAAAATTAGCATGATAATGTTGATTAAGAGTTATTTTACTGATTGACAGTAAATTACATGACAATATAGGAACATGTAACACATCTTTCAATGTTAGACAAGAAGAAATTTTGGTGGAGACAATCCCTTTCTTGTGGCTGAGTATGAGCTATAAACCGCCTTAATTTTTGTTCACTTAAGGGTATAAGATGAAAATAAATATGAATAATTGTCGTATGATCGATGCTTTAAATCTATTATCCAGGACCAAAATTGGAGGATAGAAAGGCATAAGGAGCTTGATTACTTGATGAGTGTAAGAGGTAGAGAAGGTATATCAAGAAGTATTAGAAAATAGTAGAGATTTAAAGTTTAAAGAGGTGCTTAATTTGTTCCTTGCTATGAATGGAGATTGAGGCCCTTACAGCGAGGTAAATTAGGCTGCGGGGTTTGGACGCAGTGTTCCAATGCCTTGTCGTCCCTCAGTTTTCCTCAATGACAGGTGCTGTTTGGTGGCTTCCCATGAAGTTTCTAGCAAGATTCCTTAGTGTGCCAGTGACGTTTACAGTGATCACACCAAGGTTTTTTTCTCTTGTCAGAGGTAGGGTCTGCACCACGAGTGGCTAAGGTTGAGCCTTCAACATCTATAGGTTGTGAAGAGAGGCCTGACATGGCGTTTATAGTGATCACACCAAGGTTTTTCTCTTGTCGGGGTAAGGTGCACTTCCCACGGTGGCTCTGTTTGAGCCTTGACATCTGTAGGTTGTGAAGAGAGCGCTTCCAACGTAGCTAATGCATTGAAGGCCTTGAAAACATGGATGTCATTGTATGTGATCACGAGCTTACATACAACATACATTGAGATTCGAGTCTTAATTATGGAAAATTCAAATTTGAAAATTTGTGAAACGGAACACAAATATGTTTAAAAATAAGTATTTTAAGTCTTGTATTCACTATTTGATTTCGATTTGTTTTATTTTATAAATATTTGTTCTCCAAGTCCAAGTAGAAGTTGATTTATTTAATTTAGAAAGTTTGTTTTCATGATAGGAGTTTTATTATTCTTTGGGATTGCTGTTTAAATTAGAAAGTCTTTGTTTTCCAAGCTAAAGTAGGAGTTTCTACATTAGTTTAGAAAGTACGAGGGGTTGTATATATATAAATATTTTGATAATCAGTTCAAGTTTAATAATATTTTAAGTATTTATAACTTTTTAGAGATCTCTCTGCGATATATCTTTCTTGGTGGATTCTAAACTTTTAATTGGTGAGTTAAATTCTTACTTTATGCTAGGTAGATTATTAGATGGTGAAGTATATGTTTTGTTTTCTCTAATATCTTGAGTGGCAAGTTAGGTAACATGTCTTGAGTGGATTAAATGTGTGATAAGTGTTCATCTTCTATAACCTTTACTCATCATCATATTCTCTTTTTAACTTTATAACCAGTTCTGACCTTAACGAAACTTTTCAAATATGGTTCCATGCTTCTAAAACCTTTTAAATACTTTGTTTAGCCTTAGAAATATACAAATATTTCTTGAACCTTGAAAACCCCAAATTAGATGTAGCCACTAGCTTCTTTGTAGAAAAACCGAGAAAGCGCAAACTAACTCAAACGAGGTTGTTTATTGTATCGATCAAACCAGAGACAGCTTTTCAAGACCTAGAATCCTTTCCATTCTAAACCTTGAATTCCATCATAAATAAACCTCAAATAAGCATTATAATACTTTAGAACCATACCAATCCATACCTTTTAAAAGTTACATCCTACACCTAAACTCTATGACTATTCTCTAACTTACCCGAACCATTAGATCATCCATCACGGTCCGTCCGCATGTCGGTAATAAATACGTAGATGACAACATGGCGTAGTGATAGTGATGATGAATGATTACATCTACTAAGAACATGTTGAATTCAAGGTTTGACATGAAAAACTTAGGACATGTTGATATTATATTAGTGATAAAAATCAAAAGAACATCATATGAACTCATTCTACGTTAGTCACATTATGTTGACAATATTCTTGGAAAGTTTGACAACAATAATTTTTAGTACATATCAAAACATGATGAATATAACTATGCATTTGTCTAAGAATAAAACAACGAGTGTTTCCCAAGTGGAATACTCAAGGGTAGTATGAAGTATAATGTACTTAATGAGTTGTATAAGACCATACATAGCCTATGTAGTCATAATGGTAGATATCTGAGTAATCTAGGAATAAAAATTGACAAGGAATTATGAGAGTATTAAAATATTTGCCGTGACACCCCAACCTGACACCTTTGTGTTAGGAAGAGATTATCCGCAAGCTATATACTAAGCTTTGATTAATTGAGCAATTTAAAACATTCCTCAAAAATATAATCATATAATTTAACATATATTACAAAACCATAATAATCACACTATTTAGGCGTTCAAAATATCGATTCTGTGTATTTACAAAAAGTTTATATACATATGTTGCTCGAGTAACTTACGTTAAATAAAAACAATGCGGTGAGTATCTATCATTTGAATGGCCACTTGATGTTGATCATGGAATGTCGCATTCTCATGACTCCTGCGAATTTTCTACGGGATAAACACTCATGCTAAGCATAAAGCTTAGTGAGGATCTTTACACATAGATGACCACTAATCATGATCATCACATTCATACACTCATACAACTTGCTATACATATATATATATATATATATATATATATATATATATAATCTATATAAACTTATAAGTTACAATAATTCTTGAACTTTGCAATAAAATAATTTAATTCATTATGTTAATTTCATAATGCCATTCCTTTCTATGATTTATATCGAATTCTACTTGCTTATATATTTAGTCATAGTATTAAGTGACTATTTAAGAGGTATTTTATCTTTCATTATATTTTACAAATTATTTCTAAGTTTATGCTTCATATTATTTCATTTATTAATATGTATCTCTTTTACATGTTTTTCATTTTTGTATATTGAAAAGAAGTGGATACGAGGAAAAAAGAATTGTATGTAAGTCTGTCGGCTGTCTGTGACAGTGTCTACATATGTGCTTCTTTGTATGACCTAAGCGGGGCGTGTAATGACTTGACGGGGTCCATATCATCGACCAAACAAGATTGACTATATTTGTATGTTGCGTGATTTATCATAATAGGCGTGCACATTATCCATCTACCTAGTTTATAAACAAGCGATTGGTTTATTCGTTTGTCGATATCTCGTATCACGTAAATAGCTGTGATGCCATCTTGTGCATATGAATCATTATATATTATTCTCATCTTCATAAAGAATGCTTTTCCCATATCTTATCATCATATGGATGTATTATAATGTGTATATAGCAACTATACATATATTATCTTTTTTTAATTCAGCATTAATTTAGAATTAGGTAATCGCTGTTATTAATTTTATTTATTAAGTATTATTTAGCATTAAATCATATAACTTTAGGTCAATTTCTTTATCTCACTTAAGTTATCTTGACTTATTTTCATAAAAACCATCTCGCTAATCTTTAGGAGTATATAGAGACATTTGGATGTGCCGAAATCATATAGGAAATATTACAGTGAAAATCATTTTATGGTCCGATTTATTATTTTACGAAATCTGGTTGAAATCTCAACATGCTTCCTTCATGAACATTGTTCGCATGGATACATTTTCTAACTGCGTAGAATTAGAATCATTTACAGTTGAATCTTCGGCTCAGTTATAACGTTTTATTGTCGGCGGTATGTTTGCTTGATTCTGGCCCAGTGTAGTGTGAGGCCGTTTAGGAGTCTTAACCCGTAATTTGACATTGGTTGATTCCTAACTGACTTTGAAGAGCTGCGGTCTTCAGGGTTGTACCGAGTGGAATCGTGAATTTGGGCGTAACTCAAGATGTCATAAACAACCAAGATTTGCTCTATTTTCAAAACGGAACCAATAACGGTCTTTGGCCTTAGAATTGAGAATCTTTAAGTCGTATTAATCTTTGAAACAACTGCGAAAATGTGGTCGCAAGTCTTAGGTTTTAAACACTACAATTGGAATTTCTTAAGTTAGATCACTACAGACCGAGTTATGGTCAGATAGTGTTTAAGGTTTTGGAGAAAATCTTGTGTATCTATATGACATTTATTATCTTATCACCGATTGAGGACCATGAAGCCGAATAACGATTCTGAAACCAGCATAAGCCTGATGAATTGATATTCGAGGGGAATAAATGCCTATTTCTTAGTCACTGACTTTAACTCTCATTTCATAACTGCTTTACTCCTCTTTCTTCCGTTTCTTCTGAACTTTGGAATGTTAGAAGCGAAAATGGTGAAACCAACACTACTTGAGGATCGGTTTCTTCACTCCTTCTTGCTCTTCTCTTTTCTATTTTTCATTTTTCCTCTATTTTCCCCCTTATTCTGGCCATACCCATGGGAATAAGGTTTCTCCAATTAACTTGATGTTTCTAAAGTGTTCTAGAATGGGGCAAGTGCCCCATTCCCGTGGATTCCTCCCGTTTTCTTATTGGTCCCTACGGCATAACTAATATAATTCGTTTGTCTGTCTCAGCGTTATTGGCATTCTTCTGTAATTTATTCCCACTATGTCCTCGAGCAGTAAAGTGCGAATTACCATAGTCTTTGAAATTAATTCCATATATGCCTTCTTTTGTTTTGCATTAATAATCGCTTTTGTAGCCTTGCACAGTCACAGTCGTGACAACCGTCGGCCTTGAAAATCTTCGTGAATGTCGAATGTAAATATGCATTTCGTAGAAAATCGAGCGAGTCTCCTTTGTGGGGAGCTGCAGAATCACCTTAATTTATTAAATGATTATGGCAGCCTTGTGGGATCGTATCTGAATTAAATGAGTAAAAATGGTAAAGTGGGCCCGTCTCAATACTCACTAAATACATATCAACTATATAAGCATGGATTCGAGTTAATAAATCGCTCTTAATTCAGCATATATTAAAATGTACAATTTCTAATCATGTTATGCAAAAGTCTCTCTTAGCCCATGTAGAGAACTGTAGCATGTATACAGTGGACGTCGTCCTCCTATCCCACTCTGTACTGAAATAGTGATCGCCGGCTTGAGGTGTGGCTGAATTAGTAATAATTTCGCATGTGGGTTCTGCTACGCTGAAATCTGCGCGTAATATTGTGACGTCAGCGGCTGGCGAATCGCTGATCGCACTTGAATGCACGCATCGCGCGATCGGTATCTCGAGTCTCGTGACTCCGCGCGTGCCTAAGCGAATGCGAGTAAAATCACGGAGTTTTCAAAGCAGCTTTTGTGTGACTACTGCCGGTCGGTAAGCGTATTGGATTCTTATAAGTGAATACGTTGGATAACCTTCCGAAAACAATTCATGGGCCCCTCCGGCGTGAGATTGTTGGACAATCCCGACACAATTTCAGAAAAATCACCCTAATGACCACAGGGTCTTTGAGTCGTATGGAATGCGTTATGTCAATCTGTGACTCGTGTATATATAAAAACATGTATATATTAACATAATTAATTCACCTGATTCATGTTATTAAACTTAAGTGATAGCATGAAATTAGCTCTGGCGTGGGCTAATTGGTAAATCTGAGCAATTCAGTTTGATTCGACCTTGTGAAAATCGCGCCAAAAATCACGTGAACAATGAAACCCTTGAGTTGACATTGTTCACAACCACACAATTAGGGATTTCTTCGCTCGGTTGAAGCTTTGAGACCGATAACACGATAACCAGTACTCGGCAAATCCTCGTCATGCGTAAAATGGTAGCCAATGAAATAATAAATAAGTAGGAAAAGATCCTACCTTCTTGGGTTGTCGGAGCTGTGAATCGAATATTACAGCGTAGCCCTCGGCTGCGTAGACGGCTTTATGGCAATTAGAGAGCGAGCCAAACGGTTCGAGGCAGCAGGAATCTAGAGAAGTAGCTTTCTCTACAAATTTGAAAACCCAACCTCACGCACCTCCTTTGCGATTTTTGTGTCTTTTGGAGAAGAAAGCTATTTATTAACATCTTTGTCCGTTTTAATATTTTAATAATTACTCATCTTATTGTCTTTTATCTTGATTTTGACACGGCCAAACTAATCAGAAAGCCATTCATTTCATCCTCTCGCTAATCGTGACATGTGTCACATGGGCGCATGTGAAGTAAGTGAACACCAATCGTGTCGCTATCTTTCTGAGCCGTTTCTGACACTCGACTTGCGTCTTATAAAGCGTGAAATTATTTGTACCGAGGTCGGCCAGAGATTAGCGTGATAGCTGGAATTTGGTGAGGCGATTCAACGATGAAGTTCGTTGATCATCCAGAGATCTAGAAAAATTTTAGATTTTTACCGAAATGACAATTTTACCATTTTTTAGAAAATTTGAATTTTCTCCGGTTTTACACCTTTAATCATGCATTAAACTACTAGGGTTAGCTTCGGGGTGTTACACTTACAGTTTACTCATGATTATGGCCTGCCCTATATAAGATATCCTATTGTACTAGAAGGATATAACGATGCTAATTGGATATCTAATGTTAAATACTCAAAATCCTAAAGTGATTATGTGTTTACATTGGGAGGAGTAGTAGTCTCATGTTAATCCTCAAAACAAACGGTTATTGCTAGATCCATAATAGAATCTAAGTTTATAGCACTAGATAAATGTGGGGAAGAGGCTGAATGGCTATGCCACTTCTTAGAAGATATTCCAAGATGGTCAAAACCTATGTCTCAATATCTGTACATTGTGATAATGATTTCTTTATTGAGTAAGCTTATGAAAATAGCATGCTCTGATGGTAAAAAATCTAGACATATTAAAGTCGTAGACCTGACACCGTTAGGCAATGCTACCAGCTGAGGTTATCTCTCTAGATTATCTAAAATCTAAAGATAGCATACCGGGTCTGCTAACCAAAGGGTTAAATAGAGAATTAGTTGAAAAGTCATTGAGAGGAATGAAACTAAAGCTCATAAAAGAATAAGTTGTCTGATGGATACTCGGCCTGGCGGCGAAGATCCCGAGATCTAGGTTCAAAAGGATAACTAATTGTAAAAACTTTGATTTTATCCTTTGTGGGGATCTTCCATTATCGTGTCACCTTGATGAAATAGTGATGCCATGTGTAAGAAGGTCGAATTGTACTTTAAATAGTCTCATGCATTGGAAAGTAACATGAACCTCTTTCTTAATTTAGAGATCCTTTATGTAAATTAGTGGGGCTTGCTTCGAGGCCGGGTGAATAGGGCACAATTCCTATTAAACTCTTGTAGAACTAGATGCATGTTCGTAGCTAAAACGAACATAAAAGTGATAACTGAGAAATGTTAGGAAGATTCTTGATATTGGGTATGTCGTAAATGCAGATAGTGAGAATGATTGAAGGACATCGTGTCTACTGTTTAGTTAGTAGAGTAAACATAATTCTACAGGGTTATACTTACCTGTCCTATGCAAGTTTCAACCGTTGTACTCTATCACTTACGAAGAACTTTAGTCTTGTCTCTAGGTGTCGATTTCATTTATTTGAGAAATTGTTGGAATTTTTCCTTTTTAGTTTGAATGAATTTAACTTTTGAAATTGTTGGTTTTAGAAAATTATTTCTAAACGGTTACAGTTATGGAATTAAATATTTTCAATTCCATTTATGGTGTTTTAATCATTTTCTTTCATTAACTTGAAATGGTCGGACGACATATCAATGACTTGTTCATTCGTTGTTTGCCTGAACTCTATTTAAAGAGAGGTTTAGACTCTCTTTAGATAGATCTGAACCATCTGAATTCTGATTAAGTCGTTTCTCTCTTGCTTGATGATAAAGAATCTGGCTTGTCTCGAGTTCTCCAAAGTGACTAAATAAAGTGTTATCGTCGCGAAATAGTTGTGTGCTAGGAAAGCTGACGTCATCAAAATTATCAAGCACCCCGATAAAGAAGAAGAATTTGTGACCTTGCGGCTGGGGTGGGTTGTGCCGTCGGCCGTAATGCTCGTGAATGTCGGGTGACCCGACATTTCTCCACGAAAATCGAGGCGAATCTCCTTTATCAGGGCTACCCGAATACCGCGCATATACTTGTCGGCTTATTGATATATCAAATATATCAATATATCGATCGCGTAGTATCACATTCACTTGGGCCCTGGCTTGATACTCATAATAAGTACTGTATGAATCGTATATCTTAGAATAGTTCTGAGGATTAAATATTTTATTTTCTTTATCTGATACGTATATTAAAATTAGACATTTCAATACATGTATATATCATCAGCAATATGGCCAGGAACTTCTTGTCTCGATCCACAGGATGAGTCGTCATAGCGCTACTGTGAAATATCATAAATGAATTGTTTAATGCTTCATTAGTGGAATGTCGCCTAAGTGGAAATTTCTTCTCGCTAAGTGTTGTGCGATGTTAAAATAAGCAATACGTTGGCGAATGTGGTGTTTCATGAATGTCACATGAATGCATGGATCGGGTATTGTATTTCTGTATTCCTTTTCAAGCGCCATTATGAGAATTATTGTTTTGTTAGTGGACAACCCTCAGATGTATATATATCAATTGTTGATCTCAGGCGATTGATATTTTTAATTTGGACTACCCTCAGATAATTAATATTTTTGAAACTGGCCTTAGAAATAATTTTACATAAACCTTGTCTGCATTACCTTTAGTACTCTATATTCTAGGGTGTTAGGTGCATATGGAATGCATGTATGCAAATTATCTGATCTAATCACATGCAAATATATAAAAGCATTAAGTATATTTACAAAATTGATTAATGTAATCATGTTATAAATTCTCATTTAAATACGTAAATTAAATTTCATTTGAAATTTAATGATGTGTGACGATCTCGAATTACTCGACCAAACATATTAATTTGCAAGAATTATTTTGAGAACATTGTTTTCGGGAATAGTGAGAGCCATTCGGTTACTATTCCCAATTCTGAAAATAATAGGTTCAAACTTAGTGAGCGGGTTTTGTGACCATTCGTACTATGCGTATCACTTGTCTGATTAGTTTCGTAATTTATGAATTTAGCACCCATGCTTGATCCGACAGTCACGGTTTGTAAAAATTTCAAAATTTAACAATTCGGTCCCACGAGTTTGGGGTAGTCGGCTTGGCATAGCGGCGCCATTCGGGCTGTGGCTTGTCAAAAATGCCAAAGAAGGAATATCCGCAGTAGGGAAACCACTCGCCGAGTTTGTCTAAACTCCTTAAATTCGAATATCATGTGGCCTCTCATAATAAGTAAACTCATGTTGTCCGAAAACCGTAAACGGTCGGATCGCGATATTTTAGAAAGATTCGATCTTCTCCACTTTGGAATCGATCTCATGCCCGGCTGTCGATTCGCGTTTACCAGCTTATTATTTAACTGTTCGGTGAAGAATAAGCCATTATTCTGATTTAGGTAACATTGAACTAAATCAGATTCGTATTAATATTTAATTCGCGTGCGATGATTTCGGAGTTTGACGTTATTTATCCTGCATTAGTCAATTTAAACCGTTCTCTGCTCATCTGAAACATGGGTACCGTGGTCTGTATTATATGTGACTTTTCGTCGTGAAAATTGTTTTACGATGCTGGCTGCGATCTCGAAAAGCGTGTAAGTGCTATTTGTGCGGAATTATTGTTTACGTCTTGGCCAGATTCGAGAAAGATTGACGGTGAAATCCGTTTCGTCGTGAGATACGAGAATAAATTAGGATTTTTAACGAGTGCGATTTGCCTTTTTCCGTAAGTGGAATTTACCGGGTCTTATAGAATTTGTTTAAAGAGATTGTGATTACATAAAACCCGGTCTAAAATTTTCTCATCCTTTTATTGCTTTATTTTCCTATCAATTTTAACCTACTCCTTGTTTAGTTCGATGTATATGTAATGTGTAGAAAAACAAAAAGGCTCTGTAGATTTATCGCGCACTTACTTGGGTCGCCACGTATCTTTCCTATTTGTTAAATTGGGGGAAGAGGTTCCAGATTTGGAGGCCGGGAAAGATTTTGATGAGATGTTTTAGAGTTTTAATTCTCTTTCTCTTTTTTTCATTATTTCTCATCCAAACGAGGAGCTGTTGCACTTAAGGATTTATTTATTTATTTTTTGAATTTACGATGATATGGAATTCTCTCTACTATTTGATATTTTAGATAAACATCTTAAAAGGGTATTTTTGTCTAAGTATATATGGTAAGTGTTGGACATAATCAACATATGTAGTGGATGGCAAATTGACAATGGTGTTGGTAACTGATTTTCCATTTCTTGTTGTTTAATAAATAATTTTTAAAATAATGTTCTAAATGAAATTAAATAATTTTTATTTTAAATTTGATGTAGAAATATTCTTATTTGATTTCATTAAAATGTTTGGTAATATATTTAATGTCGTTTTAATTAGTTAATTATATTTTAATATAGATTAAATATATAAAATTATATTCATTTAAAATAAATAAATATGAAATTAAATTTGTTTTAACTTAAAGTATGATGGTTGGTAATTACAATTTTTTTAGCAAAGTCAAAATCATAGTCGTTGATTGTAATTTGTAGCTTCAAGTTCAAACTAATAGTCATGATTGTGTAAGTGAAAAATTAAAAATTATATGGTTTTGTGACATTAGATGGTTGGTTATATATGGAAATACCCTTATTAATGGGAACTTTCCGGAAAATAATAAGAAAATTAAAAGTAAATCTTAAAATATAGTTTGAAAAATAATTACTACGTATGATAGTTTTTACCAGTAACATCGTAATGCGTGTGTGAGCAGAATTTTGAAATTATGAAAGTATCACTCTTGAAAAACTTGTTTCGATGTAAATTAAATTTTTGAAATATAGAGATGTGTCTTGAAATATAATTTCAGCGAAATAGTGTAAATGTGTATTTGAAATGCACGAACTTTCGGTGTAAATTGAAAATTTTGAAAATTATATGAAAGTGTCATTCGAAAACGCGTTAATGAAAATAGCTAAATGTATACTGCTTAATCTGACTTTAAATGTAAACTAAAATTTCCAAAATTATAAGGCGTCTGCGAAAATGACACCGGTGTAAATTAAATTTTTTTAAAATTATGAAGATATCTGCTTGAAAAATGACTTTGAATAAATAGTGCAAATGTGTTTTAGCGTTTCGAGTGTAAATTGAGAAATTTTTTAGAATTATGAAGGTGTGTCTGACCAAGCTTTGATGAAATATTCTGACGATGTCTGCTTGAAATATTAACAGTGTAAATTAAAATTTTGAAATTATAGAAAATATTTATTGGCTTGATTTCAAATAAATAATAGTGCAAATGTGTATACTTTTTAAAATACGTTTCGGTATAAATTCGAAAGTACCGTAATTATGTAGGTGTGCATTGAAAGATCTTTCATTGAAATATTGTAAAATGTATCTTGAAAAGGCAACTTTGATATAAATTGAAAATTTTGAAGTGAGATAATATAACAAAAATGACTTTTCGAATAAATAGTCTGAATGTGTTTATTCAAGGCAGCTTTAGGTTTAAATTGAGAATTTTGAATTATAAATGTATACATTTAAAAGAAATGCTTTAAATGAAATAGTGAAAATGTGTCTCTTGAATCTTCATTTGTAAATTAGAAATTTGAAAGTACTAATTTTTTTAAGAGATATTTAAAGTATCTTGAAAATCTGTTTTGATTAATAAAGCTATATTTGGGTTAGAATATTTTTAAACCTATTGTATTTAAAGAATTTTATTTTTAAAAAAATAAATGTCTAAAAACCCCCGTATTAATGACGGTCCTGAGTCCTGACTCCTCACCTCACAAGTAGTCACAACGCAACAGCCTGGTGATTATTTAGAAATTAAACATAGTTCATGGATAATTATTTATTAGACTATTTTGGTATGAATTAGAATATAAAATTACTACAACGCCCAGACGATCTGCCGACGTCAGCAAATAAGCCAATCAAAATTAATGACCTAATCCGGTGGACGCTTACGTGGACATACCAACGCAGCAAAGGGCTCCAGAAGAGATTGCCGGATAGTCGTGGTGGATCTCCACTCTACGTGCTTCTCGCACGCGGCACGCGATCGCACTTCCTAGTTTCCTTCGGTTGCCTCCGTTCACAGAATGCGACTTTGCCAACGTTCCACTATGCCGGAAAGCGCCACGTGTCACTGCTAGAAAATTTTCTCTCTTTTCTATCTACCGCATTGAGGCTTCTGTATGTCTTTTCTTTTCTTTTCTTCTCCCGATTCTGTTCGAGAGAGGAAGGGAGAGCTTGCAGAAATGATAATCTCCTGGATTTGGAAAGCCTAGGGTTTCGAGACTCTGGATCTGCCGACCTGTTTTTTTTTATTTTACTGTTTGCTGACGATAAAATGGCGACGCCATTGACGGGCCTTCAACATAGAGATGGAGGACTGGGTCTGATGGCGGGGCCTGCCAACCAAATTGATTCTCCTCCTTCCAAGAGTTGCTTGAAGAGCTCCGCTCTTAAGTCTCCTATTCTCATCTTCTTGTTCTTCCACAAGGCCATCCGTTCGGAGCTCGATGGCCTGCATCGTGCAGCCATGGATTTTGCTAATGACCAGGAAAGTGATATCAATCCTTTGTTGGAACGCTACCACTTTTTCCCTTTTATTACAAGCACCTGTAATGAGGACGAGGGTGGGTTCGGGTCTTATATCTCTTGTTAGTGTTGAATCTGATTGAGAATGAAATTTTCAATGCTTGTAGAATTTCTCTCCCACTCAGTTTTAGATTTTTTATTCTTTGTGATTCTTTTCTTGGATTGCCAAATTTCCCGTCTCTTTTTCCTCTTGTTTCGTTTGGAAAACTAAAAAGGGAAATCGTATAAATATATTTGTAGTTGAGAGAATTGTGTATTCACTTTTATTTCATAGGCCTTTCCTTCAGAGGGATTGGTAGGAAATTGAACTTCCTGGTAGCCCTGTTTCTTACTTCTCCTGTTAAATTGCCCATTGATCTTGAAATTCATAATATTTTGATGAATGGTTTGTAGTCTACTATGAAAATTTCACATGGCCTTTGTAGACAGTTGCCTGCGGTTTTTGTTTTGGCAGCACCTTAACTATTACATTACGTTGATTTTATCATTTTTTGCTAGTTTGGACAAGTTTCAATATTTTTGTTTTTGATAAATGTGGAAAACTTGGTTCTATTGGGACCTAATTTTGAACAGTCCCGCAACTTGCAACTATCCTTTCAGGAAAAATTGCTCTGGTATGACCTTAACTATCAATATGGATAATCATATTTATATTCTTTATACACATGTTTTACCATATTGCTGTTATACATATTTTTATATATTTGCCCAGTTTACGTATAAAAAAAAAACGTATAGTCAATTGGGCAACCTCTATTTCTATTGGCACGGAATCTTGTATGGACCATTCAGTATATTTCTTTTTCTGGGAGAATTTGTTTTCTATTTATTTTACATTATTCATTATGTTATTTTTCTGTTGAGGGGTTTTTTATGGCAGTATATTTGGTTAACTCGTTATCATTGATATGTTCTATGTGTTTGACATATTATTTCTTGGAAACCTGGCATATTGAAATGTTCACATAGTTGAAAATTGTGCTTACCAACATGATAGATTGAAATAATCTGAAAAGACCTAATGAAAGTTCCATGTTAGTCTAAATATTGCAGTTATAAGTAATTGGCAAGAAATGAGAAATAATAATTCGTAACCAAGTATCTATCTTGTTATTTATGCTTAGGGCTAGCTCTGTCTTAAGATATTTCAAAAATGATCTTAAAATCGAATGAGGGGTTGCATTAGATAGTTTGCCTGCCTCTGAAATGTTGGAGATGTGACAAATGTAAAAGTGGTTGTGTGTTCTGACAAGTGTATGGGCTATGAGCAAGGTGATCTAGAAATTATTGTCTTGAACCTTCATAGGTTGAGTGTTCACTCACTAATGGATCAAAGGATGGTGAGACTACCAATTGATACATGCTATTATCATCCTTAAACCCAATGGTTAATGACGAGGACAATCCATTTTTTCTTAAATCATAAGCAAACATGGATGTGCTCTAAGAGTATGCTTTTGAAACTGCAGGTCATCTTTCCGGCTCTTGATAGACGTGTAAAGAATGTTGCACGGACTTACTCCCTAGAACATGAGGGAGAAAGTGCCCTTTTTGATCAACTATTCGAGCTGTTGAATTCAAATGCTCAAAATGAAGAAAGCTACCGGAGAGAGTTAGCCTCATGCACTGGAGCTCTTCAAACTTCAATTAGTCAGCACATGTCCAAGGAAGAGGAACAGGTATTGATTTGTTTTGCTTTTCTGATGTGCAGCAATGATTTTCTCCAAACCATGGTATGGAACTTAGTTTCCTCATTGTTATTACGTCAAAGTCAAAATTAAGCTGGAACTAAAAGGGTATTTAGTAAATCAACTTAATAACTTAATTTAAGTTAGGTGTTTTTGCCTATAAAAAAAACTTAATTTAAGTTATTTAGTGGATGGAGCATGCTGGGTTAAATAACTTAATTTTTTCTTGATGGATAAAAGCAAGGGTTAAATAACTTAATATTACAATTAAAAGTTAAAATAACTTTATGTATTAAGGCAAAACAGCTATCCTTTCCTTAATCTCCTTGTTCATTTTTCTTTTCTTTTTCTTTTGATGCAGTTGCTTGCATCTAATGAGAGTGTATTTACTACCATGGGTTCAAATTTGTTAAAGAGCATGATATTCATATTAAACCCAAATCCTACTTGAACACTCCCTATTGACAGCTACGATCTTATGTTAAATGACTAACTCTCCTAAAGGAAACCAAACTTGTAGGATTTCGGTTTCAATATAGAATATCATGCTCTTCTTCTTTTATCCATATTACATTTCTTATGATAAATAATGTGGTTATTTTATGTATCACCATACTTTAAATATAAATGTTTTACAAACAAACTCATTATCATGACTCATTTCTTATAATAAATTATTTTGCGGTTAGCTTATGTTTCTGCAATACTTTTAATATGGATGTTTTACAATTGCTTAAGATTAAAAGAAAAAATGGATTATGTAAAATAAATGATGATAAATATTAGTTAAAGCCAATGAAGGTAAATATTTCAATTTGATGATTTACAATAATTTAACTTTATCAAATAATCTTAATGCTTAAAGTAAAAATCAAGTAATAAGTTTTAAGTCAACAATTTAAGAATAATTTAATTAAGTGAACTTGAAGTCATTAAGTATCCAATATTAATTCTTACCAAAAACCCTCTGAATGTGTCAAATATCCCCATATGAATTAGTTGCCAAAGTGAGAATCTACAGTTTATTTTATTTATATATTGTTATTTTCCTTTCTTATTGTACGTTTGATCTTAATTTTTAAGTGCTTCTTATAATGACAATAAGATTGTGTTGTGACGGCACTAAACTTCAGCACGTGTGACTACTGGTATGTTTTATCTTGATATTTCTGGCATTTGACTACTTAGTTTGTTTCTTTAAGCTTCAACATATTGATAATTCATGGTGGGTTTTGTTAGTTGGAAGAATGGTTGAACCATTTTGAAGCTGATCCTTGAGTAGTCAATGTTCCCTTGGTGGAATTTACTTTTTCTTGATAGGATTCAGAATAATTGTCATATACATTATATGAAGAAAGTCATTTGTTTTTAGCAGTATGGTAGCTTATGAACTTTCAATTGAACATGGAGGTAGATCTGCTGGTTTAGTCCCCTTCCTCTCTAGATGTCATTCATGTTGTTAAAGAGAATTGAAGCTGTCTGAAAAGTTTTCGTCATTCTTTTATTAAGAATCAGTCACATATATATATACAAAGAGGATCAATCGAGGATCCTTAAATCATAGAGCGTCATATCAGAAATGTAGGTAAGTTTACCTCGATAATATATAGTCGTTAATACTTTACAACAATATCTTCTAATGATCTCCTATGCATGGATACTGTCATTTATATTATAGGAAACAAATATTTCTAATCCTCTAGCTTGATTTTCTACACTCCCCCTCAAGCTGGATGATATATGCTAGCCATTCCCAACTTCGAATTTAGCTCATACAAATTAGGACAATGTAGCGCCTTTGTCAAGATATCTGCTGTCTGTTGCTGTGAAGGAACATGTCTTATGTTGATCACCTTTGTTTATGTAGAAAGCAAGACAAAAGAATTGGAGGAATGAATTCCCTTATTTTTTTCATTGATCCATTGTGAATATACATATACAAAAGCCAATCTAACATTCCTAATAGATTACAACTCTATAAGACAAGTTTCCTAATAGATTACAACTCTATATGTAAAGTAGATATATGCTATAACAGTTTCAATCTTCTCACTGATGAAATGTCTGTCTATTTCAACATGTTTAGTTCTATCATGATGCACTGGGTTTTCTGCATTGCTATGGTAGATTAGTTGTCACATAGAACTTCTATAGGGCCTTCAGTCTCAATCCTTAGTTCAATCAACAAACGCTTTAACCAGATTCCTTCACAAACTCCATGTGCTAGGCCCGAAATTCAGCTTTAGCACTACTCCGAGCAACAACTTGTTGTTTCTTGCTGCCTTAGTCTTTAATTTCCCCGGACATATAGACAATACCACTGAGTGACCTTGATTAGACAAGGGAACTAGCGATCAACATCGTATAAATTTCAAAGGGACCTATTAGGTTTCTTTTTGAACATGAGTCCTTACGGATCATTTTAAGATATCTAAGGATACGATACCTGGCTTCCATATGCTTCTTGGAAGTCTTGTTCAGAAATTGACTATAGCGCTATGAAAAATTATATACGAAATTCGGGTGGAGTTATGTAAATTAACTTCCTACCGTTCGTTCATACCTACCTCGATCAACAACTTCTCCTTGGATGATATTTCGAGTTTAGTATTAGGGTCATAGGCATTTGAGTAGCTTGCACCTCATTCCGGTTTACTCAAGAGATCCAAGGTGCACTTAGGTTGAGAAACATAAACACCTCTATGACATAGCCACTTCCATCCCAAAATACTTTAGGTGCCTAAATCCTTGATTTCCAAAATTCTCTTAAGAATGTTTAAGATGAGCATTTCTTCTTTACAGTTAACAGTGGGGACTATATCATCCACATAGACTATTAAAATAGTGATCTTATCAGAAGTTGAATGCTTGACAAACAAAGTATGATCTGCTTGGCATTGAGTATAACCATGTGTCTTAGAAACCTTGTAAATCTTTGAATCAGGCTCTAGGCGATTGTTTAAGCCTATAAAGAGATTTTCAAAGTTTACATACCTTTCCTTTAGCAAATTTGTCTTAAAACCGTGGTGGTATATCTATGTACACCTCTTCTGCAAGATCCCCATTTAGAAATGCATTTTTCACATTTAGTTGAAACAATGGCCAATGTCAGTTTATTGTAATAGAAAGAAGGACACGAATAGTGTTCAGTTAGGCAATAGGGGCAAAAGTTACTTGATAATCAATCCTTAGAGAGATTGAAGTAAACCCCTTTACCACAGGCGCTCCTTAAACCTCTCAACATTTCCATCTGTTTTATATTTGACTGAGAAAATCCATTTATCCAACAATACGTTTTCCTGGTGGTAAGATTAGTAGAGTCCATGTCCATTTTCTCAAGTGCTCTTAACTCTTCCTAAGGTGGCAGCTTTCCATTGAGCCATTTTCAGTGATTCTTGGACTGAATTGGGAATCTGAATCTGGTCTAGAGAAGTCACAAAGGCCCTATAACCTTGGTGATAAGTTGGAGTATGACAAGTGATAGCAGAGTGGGTGTTGGGTACAAGAACGTATACCCTTTCCTTAATGCAATTGGTTGGTCCAGGTCTTGATATGTTTCAGTCCCTTCTTGTATCACAGAAACAAAGTCAAGTTCAGCCTCACCTTGTGCTTGTTCAAGGGTACCTAAACCCAGGTTGGACTCTTGGATTTGCTGAGCTGGTACAGGTTCAGATTTGGGCCTTTCAGGTTGCCTTTTTGTCCGAGAATAGACTTGGAGTTCTTTATTTTGGACACAAGTTGGACTTGAAACGCTTGACTCATGATTTGGATAATGCAATTGGATGACTTGAATCTGGAACAAAAGTGAGAATAGGACTTGGAGAACTTAGAGTTTCGGATGTAGTGTCAAAGAGGGATATCCAATTCCAATTCTGTGATTCTTGCTCATTTTTCTCCCCCTGAATTGCAGAATTGGGATACCTTGTTTGTTTTCAAAGAAAGCGACATCCATGGAATGAAAGATTTTCTTGGTGATGGGGCAGCAGCATTTATATCCCTTTTTGTTTGGTGAATAACCTAGGAAAATGCACTTTGTGGACCTAGCATCAAGTTTGCTTTAGTGTTGGGAATGTATGTGGACAAAGGTTGTACATCCAAACACTCTAAGTAGTATTTGGAACACAAGATGCGAGTTAGGATAAGTAGTGAGAAAACTTTGCAATGGTGTCTTAAATTTGAGTATTTGGGAAGGCATTCGATTTATGAGATAGGTTGCAGTTAGGATAGTCTCTCCCCATAAATTTTTAGGAACATGGGATGTGAATAATAGAGAACGTGCCACCTCAAGCAAGTGACGATTTTTGTGTTCAACCACACCAGTTTGTTGGGGTGTGTCTACACATGAGCTTTGATGTACAATTCCATGAGATTGCAGGTATGACCCGAGTATGGAGTTAAAGAAATCTTGAGCATTATCAGTTTTAAAAACTTGAATATTGGTTTGAAACTAATCTGAATCATCTTCTGGAATGTTTGGAAGATTTGACTGATACCATGAAGCTGTCTGAAAGTTTTTCTCATTCTTTTATTAAGAATCAGTCATGTATATATATACAAAAGAGGATCCAATCAGATCCTTAAATCATGGGAACTACCATATCCATCTTGATAAGTTTTACCTAGATAATATACAGCTGTTGTACTTTACAATAATTTCTAATGATCTCCTATAAATGGATACAATCATTTTATATTATAGAAACAAATGTTTCTAATCCTCTAGCTTGATTTTCTACAAGGAGCACTCATGTTCTGCGACTTATCCAGTTCCAGCTTAATAGGTTTCTTCTGAATTTAAGATAAACAAGTGTCTAATGCACCACCATTTGATGGAAGTGTCATTAGAGCTTTCCAATACTAATGCTGGCTGGAATGTCAGCTTTGAGAAAATTTTGACATTCTTTCAAGAGAATATTGTGTTACATATCTGTGCTTTTAAACATACACTTATTCTCGGGCAGCAATGGTGCTTCCTAGTCACATGTGGGTGCTCTTTTGTGTTACATTGTTTGCTATCTTGCTGACAATTCATGTGATGAAGCTCATGTCGCTCAAGTTATCAAAAAAATGTTTTTGATATTCAGAGTTATCAGCAATGGTGGTGCTTCCTGCTCAGTTTATTTATCAAAAAAAAAAAATGTCGCTCAAGTTAACCTTCACACTCCCCAACCATAGTTTGATATTTAGAGTGAAAATGTTTAACCTACCTGACCATATATTTTGATTGTGTCACTCCTATCTGTTACATTGTGGGGGGTTGGGGTGGTGGGGTGGTGGTGGTGGTGAGGTTTGGTGGCAGGAAGTGCGGCATCACGGGATAGGTAGTTTCATTCTTTCAAGGAAAATGAAAGAGGTTAAGCTCTTTCTTAAAGCTTGGAATAGGGATTGCTTTGGAAGGTTGGAGGTTAATAAGAAAGTAGCCCTCTCTTGGGTTGAGGCTTAGGAACGTTTGGAAGAAGAGAGAGATCTGACTCTGGAGGAAATTAAGGCTAAGAAGGGGGCGAAGGATGCTTTTAGGAACTGGGCCACCTTGGAAGAAATCCACTGGAGACAAAAATCTAGGGAAACTTGGTTAAGGGAAGGTGACAGAAACACATCATTTTTCCATCGAATGACCCGATGCCCATTTAGGAAAACATGCTTGCAAGAATCAAATCAGCAGTGGCTTTTGAGCGAGAGGAAGTGCAGGTGCTCTTGGGACTACGTTGGTGATGTCTGGATCGGAGGGCAGAGATTGATGGGTTGCCTTTTTCCACCCTGAACCCCGATAAGGCTAGAAGCTTGGAACTACCCTTTAGGGAGGAAGAAGTCTTCATTGCGCTTAATGAAATGGAGGTGACAAGGCTCTAGGGCCTGATGGTTTTACTCTTGCTTTCTACCAAGAGTCTTGGCAGTTTGTCAAAGCTGAGATTTTGGAGTTGTTCAGGGAATTCTTTGTGCCTAAGACTTTCACTTGGAGCTTTAACACTATTTTCTTGGTTGATCAAGAAGAACGATCTTTGAAGATCTGAGATTTGGACCATAAGTGCCTTGGAAGTCTCTACAAGCTCCTTGCCCAGATCGGCCAATTGCCTAAGAGGGTTGTGGAACGACATTGTCTTAGATGCTCAAAAATGCCTTTGTGGAGAGACGCCCGATTCTAAATGCTTCCTTTATTGCGAATGAAGTCATTGACTTTTGGCAAAAAAGAAAGGACAAGGTGTGGTTTGTAAGCTAGACATTGAAAAAGCTTTTGATAGCATAAATTGGCAGTTTCTTATGAAGGTCATGCAAGGCATGGGTTTTGGCCCCAAATGGATGAGGTGGATTTGGTGGTGCATCTCTCTTTGCAAAATTTTACGTTTTTGGTGAATGGGGTTCGGTTGATTTTCACAAGCTTTAGAGCCTGAGACAGGGGATCCCTCTCGCTATCTGCCGTTATGGGAATGGATGCTTAAGCATCGTCTTAGAAGGGTAGTGGCGGGGTTCATTTAAGTTGCACCTTTAGAGGAAGAAGGCGACTTTCAATATCTCTCGTCTCCTTGCATAAAATGATACAATCATCTTCTGCAAAGCTTTAGAGGATCATATTCTATACCTCAGTTGGGTGTTGTTTTGGTTTGAAGCCGCTTTTGGTATGAAAATTAACTTGGATAAGAGCGAGATGTACAAGGTAGGTGAGGTGGACAACTTGGTTTTCTTGCTTCTGGTTTTGGGCTACGGCCCAGGCAACTATTGTCCTACCTATCTAGGCTTACCCCTTAGGGGGCTCCTCATAAATCTGTGGCTATCTGGGATGTTATTGAGGAAAGAATGGGCAAAAAGCTCACTCTCTGGAAGAGAAATTATATTTCTAAAGGAGGGAGGTTAATTTTGATCAAGAGCACTCTAGCTAGCCTCCCCATTTACTAGTTGTCTTTGGTCGGAATACTTGCAGCTGTAGCAAAGAGGTTGGAAAAGGCGTAGAGGTACTGTGGGTGTGGGGCCGCAGAAAGAAATCTCACCTGGTTAAATGGGATGTGATTTGCTCTAATAAAGACCAGGGAGGTCTTGGTTTGAGATCCTTATCTCTTCTGAACAAAGCTTTGCTTGGCAAATGTATATGGAGATTTGCCTCGGAAGCGGATTGCCCTTGGAAGAGAATGATTTGCTCTAAGTTTGGGAAAGATGATCTTGGTTGGTGGTCCAAAGATTCCCTCGGGGGCCTTTTGGTGTGGGTTTATGGAAGGAAATCCTCAAAGAAGCCTCTTGGGTTAAAGACAACTAGAAATTCGGGATTGGAAATGGTAGTACATTTAGATTTTGGACGGATTATTGGTGTGGGCCCTCTACTCTCAGTCATTCCTTCCCCTCCCTTTTTGAGATGGTTGTCGATAAATTCACCACTATGGCCGAGTCTTGGAATCACTGATGATAGCGGCGATTGGAATCTCGATTGTGTCAGAGCCTTCAACGATTGGGAAGTTGATTTGGTGGCGAATCTCCTCTTTGTTCTTAAAAAAGAAAGGGTCTCTACGAAGTTGGATAGTGTTACTTGGAAAGGGGCAGTGGATGCAACCTTCTCAGTGCCTAATGGCATAATTTGATGGCCGAGTTGGTCCTTTGTTTCATAAGAGCATTTGGGTGCCCTTGATTCCCTTCTAAAGTGGCATTCTTTGCGTAGGAAGCAACGAGGCAGGTTCCTGCCACTGGACAAGCTCTAGAGGGAGGGATTACCAACTCCCCAACATATGTTATTTGTGCGGTTGTGCAGAGGAGTCAATTCATCACATCTTGCTCCACTGCCTAGTTGTCCGCCCCCTATGGGAGATCATTCTTTCCCTAATTGGCATTTCTTGGGTTTTCCCTTAGGAGATCAAGGATTTATTACTCAGCTGGAAGGGCTCCTTTGTGGGAAAAAAAGGCGAAAGATTTGGAATTCTGTTCCCCTTTGTATTTTTTGGATTGTGTGGAAGGAAAGGAACCGTATAGCTTTTAGGGATGGGATTTTAGCTGTACAGAGGTTAAAATATTCTTTTGTATCTAATTTGTGGAGCTGGAAAATTATGTACATAGGTGAAGAGATCACTTCACTTATAGGTTTCTTAGAGTGGCTTGCCTCTTTTTGATGGGTTGGTGAGGTTTTTTTTTGGCTTGCCCCTTGTTTTTTTGGCTGCGTGTATATGTCCTGTATACTTTGTAGCTTTTTTTGCCTGTTTTGCTTATCTATCAAAAAAAAATTGTGGCAGGTGTTCCCCTTGTTGATCGAGAAGTTTTCTTTCAAAGAGCAGGCATCATTAGTTTGGCAGTTTCTGTGCAGTATTCCTGTTAATATGATGTAGTTCCTTCCATAGCTTTCCTTCACTCTATTTCATCTGATGAACATCAAGATATGCATAAATGCTTACGCAAGATTGTCCCTGAAGAGAAGCTTCTTCAACAGGTAAATGTCCCATTTAATTGTATTTATGGACCATGTTTTGTGATGGATTCTATTGACATTTTTGGTTGACTTCCTACTCGGGTTGAATGAAGGTTATTTTCACCTGGATGGAAAATATCCAGAAAAGTTATGAAGGTACTCTAAGGACCAGAGTCTTGATTCTGGGGCTAGAACCTTGTCAGTGAAACTAAGAACTGGCAATGTGCAAGTGAATCTTTGAAAACTGGTAAAAGAAAATATTTGGAGCCCAATAATGTTACAACTGCTTCAAACTTGGCATGTCCAATAGATGAAATATTGCATTGGCATGAAGCAATAAAAAGAGAGTTGAATGATATAGCTGAGGCAGCTAGGAAGATACAATTTTGTGGAGATTTCTCTGCTTTCAACAAGAGGCTGCTGTTATTGCAGAAGTTTGTATTTTTCACAGGTATCGTACTCTTCTCTGCATTTTTGTTTGAAGTAGTTTTTTCTGGCAGGCATGGTTTTGTCTGAATGTAATGCTGCATGCTAAACTTCAACAGTGGGATGGTTTACGTACTTAGAAACTTGTGAATGGAAATCAACTATGAAAAATGGTACCTCCTCATAGCCCTTGGCTTGAACATGAAGAATGGATTTCAACCCTATGTTTGCTTCAAAATTTATGATAATTTAGTCCCTTGAACCTTGTTGTCCTACCTGAAATTTCCTCATTAAAGTGATACAGCTTTCTCTTATGATTATTTTTTCCCACAGTAAAGGGCACTAGAGCACGATGGAGAGCATTGTGTTTCAATTCTTTTGGATTTCTTGTGTTTTGTTTCTAAGTTGTGAAATGTGCTTCTTTCTCAATCTGGCTGCAGCATTGCTGAGGACAAAGTTATATTCCCTGCTGTAGATGCAGAACTCTCTTTTGCCCAGGAGCATGCAGAAGAAGAAAGTCAATTTGACAAACTTAGGTGCTTGATAGAAAGCATACAAAATTCTGGAACCAACTCATCTTCTGCTGAATTTTATACGAAGTTATGCTCACAGGCTGATCTAATAATGGATACAATAAAGAAGCACTTCCACAATGAAGAAGTTCAGGTTAGGATTTTGCTGAAGAAATAAATTGATGGCTATTTAGTTCTATACTTCTACATGAGTTAACCTTTGCCGGATGGCATATTTGTCTGGAGCTTGTTCTGTCTTTGGGCTGGGTCATGCAATCACCAATTTTCTGCTTTTTGTGGGATCAAAGTACAAACCAATTGCTTTTGCATCATCATATCCATTTTTCTCAGCATTGAAACTTGCAAGGAAAACATCACTTTGTTTGTCATAGATTGTTCACTAGGTTTTGGCACATAGGTTCTTCCACTTGCTCGGAAGCATTTTAGCCCTGAAAGACAGCGTGAACTTCTATATCAAAGCTTATGTGTGATGCCCTTGAGATTGATTGAGTGTGTCCTGCCGTGGTTGGTTGGATCACTCGATGAAGAAGTAGCTAGGTCTTTTCTTCAAAATATGCATTTGGCAGGTTCTCTATCAATTCTCCGTTTTTTTTTAAATAATTATAAATTGTTACAAATTTATCTAAAGAAATCGTGATCTTCTCTTGCTGGCTATGTATTTAACTTATGCATAATGTTCTGATGCAGCTCCAGCTTCAGATAGTGCACTTGTTACACTCTTTTCTGGCTGGGCATGCAAAGGCCGCTCTAGGGATGCATGCTTGTCTTCTGGTGCTGCTGGTTGCTGTCTCGCCAAAATGACCACCACCACAGGAGATCCTGGTCAATCTTTTTGTGCATGCACCTCTTCATTTTCTGCTAAGCAAAATCCTTCACCAGCTCACTTGGATGATGATGAAAGGCCAGTAAAGCGTGGAAATTGTACTTCATTGGAGGACAGTAATGCTTGTGACCCTATAAGAACTGTAAACACGGAGAAATTAGCTTGTAGTAATCAGTCTTGCTGTGTCCCTGAGTTAGGAGTGAATAACAGTAATCTAGGAATGGGTTCTCTTGCTTCAGCAAAATCTTTGCGCTCCTTATCTTTTATTCCTTGCGCTCCTTTATCAACTCCAGTCTTTTAATTTAGGGAAACAGATGTAAGGCTCCTACTGATGTTGGGGGTGCAACCGACCTATTGATAACATATTCAAATTTCCCTTAAAACCGCCGCAAAGATTTGGAGTATTTGGATATTGAATCTGGAGACTTAATGATTGTGATGATACCTTTCTTAGGCAGTTCAGTGGTAGGTTTCGTTTGTTATGGAACATATAGAGGCTCACAGATACTTTGAGGATGATATTGTCTTCCAGCATTAGAATCCTAGAGACACTTCATAATGTTAATACATTCTTACACTTTGGACCACAAGCAGGAAGAAAAACTATTTGAAGACATTTCATCTGTGCTCTCTGAGCTTACTCTGCTTCATGAGAGTTTGAACAGTGCAAATATGCCTGAAGAGTCAGTTAAGGCAATTTTGATTCTTCTCACCGTAATGATATTATCAGAAAGTACAATGAACTTGCTACGAAGCTTCAGGGCATGTGCAAATCCATTAGAGTGACATTGGATCAACATGTTTACAGGGAAGAACTTGAGCTTTGGCCATTGTTTGACGAACATTTTTCTGTGGAGGAACAAGACAAAATTGTTGGTCATATTATTGGAACTACAGGTGCAGAGGTGCTTCAATCCATGTTGCCATGGGTTACATCTGTTCTTACTGAGGAAGAGCAGAACAAAATGATGGACACATGGAAGCAGGCAACCAAGAACACAATGTTCATGGTGGCTTAATGAATGGTGGGAAGGAACTGCTGCTGCATCTCCTCAGGCCTTTACATCAGAAGATAAGCTTTCACAAGGTTTATGCAATTCCATTTTTAATGCTGCAATCAATCATGTGCGCTTGTGTGGTTCTGGTTCCATATTGCTCTTAACACAGATTTAGAGATAACTTCAGGCTTGTTGACCCTTTTTGTATCATGCTAATATTTGATGTTCACTCGTTGTTTCACTTTTAGGCATCAATGTTCATGAAAGTCTGGACCGAAGTGATCATACTTTCAAGCCTGGCTGGAAAGAAATTTTTCGGATGAATGAAAATGAGCTTGAGGCAGAGATAAGGAAAGTTTCTAGGGATTCAACTCTTGATCCCAGAAGAAAAGATTATCTTATTCAAAATCTTATGACAAGGTTTTGTTTCTGGTATTTATGTATTTAATCTAGTGGCTTCTCATTTCTCAGTATTCTTATCAACGTATGGGTTTCTTAGTACAAGCTGGATAGCTGCTCAGCCAAAGTTCACCTCAAGCAAGGGCAGTTGGGACCTCCAAATGGTGAGATGTGCTGGATGTGTGCCATGTTTCGAGATCAGATAGCAAATATTTGGGTGTGAGCATTACAAGAGGAACTATAAACTCGAGCTTCATGCTGTGGCAACTTGTTTACATGCAGGTTCTGCCATGATAAAGTCAGCGATCATTCAATGGATAGGTAACGATAATCATACGACTCCTTTTTCTATATATATATATATATATATAATAAGAGTGTGCATATTAAAGAAGCACCAGAACAGTACTCCAAGGTATCCAGGGGTATACTATGGGTGCCTAGGCTACCAAAAGAAAACGAAAAAGCAAAGAGTACAACTAAAAATGGTACCCTCAACAAGACCTTGTAATCTCTAAAATCAACAATAGAAGAAGGCAAGAGCTATATACAACTTGGACCATGCCCCAAGAATTTCACAAAAAAATAGGATTTAATCCTATGAGCAAGGTATGCTGTGTTTTGAACCCTCTACTGTTCCTTTTCCTCTAAATCATTTGAAAAAGGCACAAGAGAGCAGCTCGTTGCACCTTTTTTCCTTTTCCTACCCACAAAATACGTATGCTAACTTGTGAACATCTCTCTCACATAAGAGGGAAGCACCCAAGACATAGCAAATGGAGAAAAAAGAGATTCCAAACAGCCCTTCACATGTTGCAGTGGATGAGGAGGTGAACTACTGATTTTTGCTCTTTACAGCGAAGGAAACATTTATGTGTCATAGGCCAGCCTCTCCTCTGAATGTGAGTTAAAGTTAAATCTTTGTTCCATCTAGCCGCCCATTCAAGACACCCTTGTAACCTAACAGGAACACCTTTCAACAATATTCACCTCTCAATCATTGACATGCCTAGAAAAGTGGGGGTGCCCAACAACTCCCAGTGACAAGTATATATGATATTTACTAATTCATTCATGTTATGTTGTATTAAATATTTTTTGCAGGAAGGCTACATCTGAAATGATGTGTATGTTCTGCCTACGAATCCAGCCTATTGGATCAGTTTGCACAACACCTTCCTGTGTGGTGGGATTGTCTATGTCAAAATATTATTGCAGCATCTGCAAATTTTTTGATGATGAGAGGTAAAAGAACTTTCATGGGAATTTCTCTTTTTCTCCACTTATTATTTATTGATGCCAAAAATTTTGTAAGTAAATCTGGAAGCTCTGATGAATTTAATATTTAGTTTCAGTTGCTTACAACTTCAATTATCTGATAACTGTGGGTAGCTGCTTTCAAATTAAGATTTCATGACTAATTATTTTTAAACTTTTTTACTCCACTTGTCACTTCAGGACAGTGTATCATTGCCCATTTTGCAATTTGTGCCGTGTTGGGAAGGGACTTGGTGTTGACTTCTTTCATTGCATGACATGCAATTGCTGTCTGGCTATGAAGTTGGCTGACCACAAGTGCCGGGAGAAAGGGTTGGAAACAAATTGCCCTATCTGCTGTGATGACATGTTCTCATCAAGTGCAGTTGTACGAGCTCTTCCTTGTGGCCATTTCATGCATTCGGCTTGCTTCCAGGTTCCCTTTATTTTATTCTTGTGAAATGAGAGAAGAAAAAAATGTTTTTCTTTATTAAATGAGCGAGTCACATAGTATTGAGACACCTATATATATACAAAATAATAAAACAAAAAGGAAACAAAATAAAATGTTAAAGAAAGGAGGATAATGTACAAAAAAGGTAGGTGATAAACCAAAGAATATCTAGGGAAAATTATTTGATTCTCAAAACTCCCCCTCAAGTTGGAGCATATAGATTAATCTGTACGAAACATTCTGAGTAATGCAATTAGGACCTTTGTGATTTGATGAACATGTTTGCTAATTGGTCGTATTTCAGGTTGACAAAGCCCAAGTAATAGTTAGCATGCATCCACAGTGATCTTCTACGATGGTGACAATCCCACTTCCAATGCGCTTGGTCGCCTGGCCAGAAGATTGGGTTGGATGCGATGTGAAGAACAACTTGATTATCACATATCAACTTCATTTGTTCATCCTTCCTAAATCTTAGCTCCTGAAGAAGATGTCTTAGCCATACGAGCTCACATGTCGCCAAAGCCATAGCTCGGTGTTTTCAGCCGGCTTTTTCGATCAGCTCTGACATCTATTTCACTTACTCTTCCAGGATATTAGGTTTCCACCAATAAATACACAATACCCAGAAGTGGAGTGTCTATCTGCAGGTGAACCTACCCAGTCTGCATCACAATATTCGACAATCTGGGTATGACCTTTGTTTTCATATAACACCTTGGCTCAGTGTTCCTTAATACGTTGGAGGGATACGAATCGCAGCGTCGGTGGAACATCCTTACGGTGATTGCAGAACTATTCTTCAATAACTCCTTTGGAAAGGAAATGTTTGGTCGGGTGATGGTGAGATAGTTTAGTTTTCCCATAGTCCGTCCCGATATCTCCTGGATCACATAGAGCTCCTCTAATTGCAGTATGGAAGCTGACATTTAGATCCATAGGAGTGTCTATAGGTTTGCAATTTAGCATACCTGTCTTTTCTAATATTTCAAGGTATACTTTCTTTGATTTATAAACACACCGGATTTAGATTGAACTATCTCAATCCCTAGAATATACTCGAGTTTCTCCAAGTCCTTAGTCTAAATGTGGCTAAAGAGATGTTGTTTCAGTCTTTGAATACTATCCTGATCATTGCCCGTGATAACAATGTCATCCACATAAACAATCAAATAAATGCATTGCCCTAAACTCGTATGATGATAGAAAGCTAGGGGTGATCTTTTGTACTAGAGGTCATACTAAACTCTTGAACCATGAAACTAAATCGGCCCGAGCCAAGCTCGAGGGAGTAACGGGGCCATATAATGACGGCGTAACCGCCGCAAACCATACTCCTGACAACAAGCACCAGTGGTTGCTTCATATAGCCCCTCTGCAGTCCCGTATGAAGACATTTTTGATGTCCAAGAGCGATACAAGGCGAGATTGCATAAGCGACGTAGATAGGGAAGGCAGACAAAGCGATCTTGAGCCAAGGGGAAAGGTATCATAGTAGTTGGAACCATAGACCTGAGTGTACCCCTTTGCAACTAACCAAGCCTTAAGACGATCCACTCGACCATTGAGGCCAATCTTCACTGTATACACCTAACGACATCTAACAAGTGTTTTGCCTGTAGGTAAAGTAACCAGGACCCAAGTGCCACTAGAATGTAGAGCAGTTATTTCCTCAACCATAGCCTATTTTTAGTTCGGATGGGATAGAGCCTCATGCACTGTTTGTGGAATAGTAACAGAAGACAAGGTGGAAACAAAGGTAGGGTATGAAAAAGATAAACGATGATAAGTCAGGAATTATAAATAGGATGGAGGTTACAAGAGGAATGAGTACCTTTCCAAATGTGACTAGGAAGCTCAGCCCAGAGGCAACGAGGCCAGAGCATCGTGAAGGTGCCATAGGAGATGAGTTAGCTGGAGGCCTGGTGTCAATACGCGGGCGACGAGTATAAACCTGCAATGGTCGAGGTGGAGTAGCTGGAGGTATAAGTGAGTGTTGGAATTTGGATAAAGAAAGGGAGTAGAATATGACATCAAAACTAGGAGGGTGGTTGATAGGGAACATAGAAGAGTTCTCAAAATGTGATATCGTGAGAGCCAAGTATCGATGTGTGATGGGAGGTAGCAACGATAACCTCGTTGAAGTCGGGAATAACTAAGGAAGACACACTTTGTGGCTTTGGCTAAAAGCTTGTCTTGTCCAGGAGTAAGAATATGGATAAAACAAACACAACCAAAGACACGAGGGGGAAGACAGATGAGAGGTTGGTTTGGAAATAGAGTGGAATGAGGGATTTTATCATGTAAGATGGATGACGACATATGATTGATTAAATAACAAGCGGCTAAGGTAGCATCTCCCAAAAAACGTTGAGGACCCTTATGATGGAGTAGGAGAGTGCGAGTGGTTTCAACCAAATGACGGTTCTTGCACTCGCTTCTCCATTACGATGAGTGTGCCCTTGAAAAAGAGCGATGAAGAATCCCATGTGAGGACAAAGGAGAATGGTCCAGAAAGATATTTATTGACATTATCACTTCGTAGGATACGAATTGAAGTATTAAATTGAGTTTGAACTTCAGTATGGAACTTCTGGAAAATAGAGAATAACTTAGCTCGAGTTTTCATTAAAAATAGTCAAGTAAAACAAGAATAATCATCTATAAAAGCGACAAGTACCCGGAACCCCCAGTGGGCTCGGTCAGAGTGAGGTCCTAAACATTAGTGTGGACAGAACAAAGAAGACTTTTCCTGGGTTGACCTAGGCGCTTGGGGAATGGGACATGAGTATGTTTCCCAAGCTGCTATGACTCACACTCAATTGAGGACAAACTAGAAAACGAGGAATTATTTCGAAACTTAGAAATATTCGAGATGACCAAAGGCAGCTATGAATATGAATAAGGAGAGGGAGTATCGTGGAAGTGCAAGCGGGTGGAAGATGAAGGTGAGGCGAGATGAAAGAGACTGCGAAACTCATCTATGCCAATCGTCCTCGTGCTCTGTTCTTGATGTGATAAAATTATCTAGAAAAGGTAATCAAACAGTGAGTCACAAGTAAAGGAGAATCAGGAACATAAAGGACAGAAGTAAGGGGTATGGAAGGAAGAGGACATGTTGAACCAATTCCTTTAGCCATGGTTTGAGATCCATTAGTTAAAGTAATCATGGGTAAAGGTGATGTAATAGTAAGGAAAGAAAAAAGATCCTTATTACCATAAATATGATCAGAGGCTCTAGAATCAAAGATAAAGTCGGATGAATGTGAAAGGCAAGCGAGAGGCATTATCGGTGCAGACAGCGGGCGAAATGGATCTGGTTGGCTACGAGTAAGGTGGAGGTACTCCTTATACTCATTAGGCTTAAGAATAAATCCCCGAGGCGTGGATGAGCTCCCTTTGGCAGCCATAGAGACAAGAAATCAACAGAAAATTGACCGAATTAGCAAACTAGTACTTCCAGAAGTAACAAACAACTTCCAAGGGCTTGAATGTGTAGTAGAGTGTTGGAAAACACAAAAGGGAGAAGATTCAGGCGACAAAAAAGCCTTAAAAACAGTCGTCGGAGAGAAAATTTGGAACAAATGACATTTTCTGGCACCAAAGTGGAGAAGCAGGGTGATAGGGAGAATCGGCGGCGGTAATTTTGCTGGTGGAAGCGCCGTCATCAGGAGTGGGCCCACACACCCTCAAACGCTGACGTGTGGGAGATCTGCGGGAGAAATGTCGCATGTGGCGGTCGCGTCGTGACAGCCGACCGTGGTTGTTGTCGAAGGATAGATCAGGTCTTGGCGATCCTAATGGTGTGGTCGCCGACTAGAGTTGAGACAATCGCCGGAAAAGTTCGTCGGAAAATTTTCCGACAGTGACGAGGTATTATGACAACGACAAAGAGTTCCGATGCTTTTTGCGATGAAGGTGGAGTGTGGAAGCAACATAGAATTGGGTTGGCCGAATTGAAGACACGACAAAACCCTAACCCAAGACCTTTCATGGCTTGATACCATGTGAAATGATATTGCATGAGTGAGTCACATAGTATAGAGACACCTATATATATGCAAAATAATGGAACAAAAAGGAAACAAAATAAAGTGTAAAAGGAAGGAGGATAATGTACAAAAAAGGTAGGAGATAAACCGAATATCTAGGGAAAATTCTTTGATTCTCAACAATTCTACTTTAGTTTCTTTTTCCTTTTTCCTTGTGTTGCTCTTACTATAAGGAACAATGTTTAGTGGAACTATTGATGCCTAAATCCTCCCTTCTGTAATTGCATCAGGCATACTTGCAGTCACTACATTTGTCTATTTGCAGCAAATCTTTGGGAGATATGTAGTAAGAAAAATCCCTTTTCCTTTCTTTTTAGCTTTTCTGCTGAATCTGCTCACATATAATGCTGTCTTGTATTTGTCAGAAGGCAATTGAGTACTGTTATTTGAATAGTGTTTAAATTAGCCATGATCTGGTTGAGATGTATTTAAAATGAAGTAATTTCACAATTTATGCTGAAGTTTTCATCTTCTTTATGCTTCTGGTGATTTCTACTGATGAATCTACCCCAACTTCACCCCAAAATGTGGATGCACATCTCATGTTCATAATTAAAAAAAAAATTTCAATATTTTAAAGTCTAAAGTCTGAACTACTTAGGAGGGACCTTCAAGCATGGTTTTAAATGCAGAAAGTGTTTCAGTTTTCCATGTTCCTCCGTGTGGTTTTTAAAATATCACATGTTTACTTGTTGATCTGTGGTTTGGTGGGATCATATGCAGACCATGTAGTCATAGCATTGATCACGTAGACATATGGTCCTTTGGGACTTTGAGTTGTAATGTTGTATACCTCCACATACAATATGATAAATCCTTAATGGAGATGCAATTAGTCCATCAACTAGTTTTCTGTAAATTTGGTGTTGATAAATAGAGGTTGGCATCCGGGTTGAGGCTGGTCATTTCTGTAAAAATCATAAATCACATTTCACCCATAAAACTCACCTTAGGTACTCGGTACAAGCCAGACATTGCTGGCTTGATTCCAGTTTGTTCAGTTGGGCATCCACTCCATGTGTGGAACTGAAACCAAATTAAGTCTATTTGGAAGAGTCAGGATTCAAGTTCAATCAGTTTGATTCACATTTCCACTCTTGGACATTCCGATGCCTGACTTAATGGATAGTGGTCTGGTCTCCAGAGTTTGCTAGGCCTCTTTCTAGTTTGTCATCATCATGCGTTTGTGCCCATTTTTATATTTTGCCTCTATAGAAAACGAAATAAATTAAATAAAAATTCATCCTGTCTCTAGGTGAACGTTCTCATGCTGTTGCTGGTATTATCTTTTAGTATCACAAGAGATTAAAATTTATCTTTTAGTATCAGAAGACGTTAAAATAATTGGTCTGGTTTTTTCATTAAGGTTCTTGTTTCCATATGCTATTTAGGTTTACTTTGGTATGCTCGATGCTATTAGCTTCGAGGAGCTTCACAAATACAGGGATCGCTGTCAAGTAAACAAACTATTTTGCATATACTTTAAATTCATTGATTCCTTTGCTTTTTGGCTGGTAAAAATATTAAATGACATCTGATTTTGATAATCAGGATATACTGTGCAATGACTGTGGTAAGAAGGGTACCTCGCCCTTTCACTGGCTGTACCACAAATGCAGCTTCTGTGGATCTTATAATACCAGGGTAATCAAGGTCGAGCCAACAAATTTGGACTGCTCGACATCGAACTAAGGGGGCAATCCAATCTAGCCTCTTTGCAGAGTTTATTTGGGAGTGTAAATATCTCTATATGCCTTTACACCTTGCCTACATATACGTGGCTTTGTAAATCACCTTGCCATTAGAGAGTAGTCAATTCAAATATTCCAAGAAATTTGGGGAAATTTTTGTCAATATTGTGATAACCATTGCAATGAATAAACTGGTCATCCTGCATGCTTGTTGATGGCTAATTTTTTCATACACAAACAAAACATTGCTAGGGAAACAGTAGAGAAATTGAAGATAGAACTATGCGTGTATTGGTCGGGGAATCACTACCCAAGTGGTTTTATAGGGTAATCTGCCTGTTTTGTTTTTCAGCAGTTTCATAATAAAGCATCTTCTTATGGTGAGTTTTAAAGTTTTAGATGAAAATAATTTGTTAGAAAAAAAAAGTGGTCAAGTTTGACAAAATAATTGTCAAGTAATCTGTATCTGGATTGTCGTGAATGATGATAATTGGATTTAGAGAGTCACCAATCGCTGTCGTAATGACGATTGGGATCAAAATTTTCAAATGCCGTTATATTGGGCGGTAATGGTGGAGCTTTCAAATGCGACAAATTAGGCGGTATATTAGCAATTGGTTGTCGTAGACTGATAATGATTGGGCTTATTATGATTAACATTGCTTTTCAAATGCCGTAAGTTATGTGTTTCCATTGCTTCAATTTGTTTCTTGTAGGAAATCGATTCTTTGCATGTCTTGAAACTAAACATCAGTGAGTTAAAAATCGATGAGTTGATTCTCGTTTTGATTTGAGTTAGTCAGCTATCCTTGTATTGGTTTCATTAACATTTTTAAATATCTGACCCCTAAAAGAGCTTAATTTATCTTTTGAAAAGGTAGTGCATTATGCATTCTTCAAACAAAGACAAATATGTCCCAAGTAGTGTAAATGGAACTCTATCGTTTGATTTGTTTTTTTTTTTTTTTGATGAAAAGAGCTCAATGAAGCAGTGACAAAGCGACCCCAAAAAGTGTACAAGATATATGCGACAGTCTTGAGGAAGGCGCATACAGAAAAACAAAACACCGATACAACATAAAAATAAGATCACAGTCAAAGACACCGGCTTTGATTGTATCAAGGGCGCAACAGACAACCATTGAGTCGATTATGGCCTTACGTCATCAGCCAAGATAAGTATAAATATATAAAAAATTGTATCTGAATATCTGATATATAAAAATGTCAGCGTATATCAGTAGGTCGCAGATGGCGATAACATGTTCTCTTGAGACGGCCTTTATAATACCTGTTAGTTGATACATGGTCCGTCTGTCTAGCTTGGTGATGGAGCAAGGGTGATGGGCGAGGTGATGGATGAAGTGCTCGACGTATCGTAGACACGAGGTCGGCAGTTGGAAGTCTTGTACGATCTGAGGTGATGATGGTGTCATCGATGTGGTGATGTAGGGGATGATAAAGGTGGGATGATAAAGGTGATATCACGATATGGAGCGCTCTGGCGTGCCGGTTGGTAAGATGTGTAAGTGTCTGGGGTATGGAAGGTGATGTGTAAGTATGTGGGGGTCTAAAAATCTTGGGTGATGGGTAAGTATGGGGGGGTATCGAAGTAGGCAATGTCGGCTTAGGTGTACCACGATCGCCCTCACCATATCGATCATGACCTCGGCGTAATACCGTGCGACCTCAGGTCAACTCTCCACTCCCTCTCGTTTACCTCAGATAAGGTACATAAATCGCGGAGTGGATGACAGGATGTGAGACCCACTTCCTAGTGGCAATCTACTTAGGCAACTCCACGATGCACTCTCCATTACATTTCGCTCGTGACAAGTTACCGTAAATTTAGTGGATTAAAGCTGCTGAACTATCTTTGGAAGCGTGGGTTATAAAATTTTCATTTTTCTATCAAATCACACCTTTAGATTTAGCGAAAATCCGTGACATAACGGCGCACGGTGGTTAAGCAGAAATACAAAAATCACACGTATATCGACAAATACACTCGATATTTTCCAAAATCGACCTGATAATGGGGCCTCTTGGTCCTCATCAAAATATAAGATAAGGATCAATCAAACTATAATTTTTGTCGCAGCTTGTTTTTCTCAAAACCATGCGTGCATATTTTACAAAGATATTTACATTATACAAAATGCCACATTTAACTTTACTAAGTTTCAATTTACACACTTATCTTATATATAATCCGCAAACCATGTCTGGGAATTTAGGATCGCGGAAAGATGCTTTCGGCTTATTTTGCACACAGAATTATTTTAAAAATAGAAAGCGTAGTAAACGAGTACCGGTAGATCTTATAAGTTAAATGTTGTTGTCTGCGTATGCACTCCCAAATATGAAAATTTGAAATGGTTGTAAAGCGTTTATAGAAGCGAGATTTTCTTTATGAAAATCATTTACGAAAGCTGTGCGAAAGCCCATTCTCTTTCTTTGTGCTTTGAAAACTATTTATATTCTTTGCTTGATACAGTATTCTATTCTTGGCTTGTTTGAGTGGTTGTTAATATCGAAAGTGTTATCTTGGAAATCAGTAGCCATTTGTGGCCCATTCACGAAATTTCTGAGCCGTGATCTGTGAGCCTCGGAACACGGCATCGGTAGTGAACGCTTGGAACACTAAGAGCTAAGATGGTCAGGTGAACACGGCCCGGGATCTATATAAGCGTAATGGAACCTCGGAACCAAAATCTTCGTGATATGGAACACCGAATACATGGCATAAATCGCTATGTCTTAGAGGTCATTGTATTGTATACCCAGAATGTGCGGAGGGCATTTCATTTATATAAATGTATCTTAGATCCCCAACCCCGATTAGACCAATGATATAGTTGGTCGTAATGTCGATAACGTTGCCATGCGCGATCAGAAATACGTCGTGGGGTGTTTGTCTTATATAGGGTTTTTTTCTTAAGCCAGGCAGTTTTAATCGAAATCAAACTTTTTCTGTGAGTATAACAATTGGGAGGTAAAAAAAAAATCTTTATAATCACATATTTTCATGACTTTACAAAGTGTAATTTAAACAACTTGTTTAGAAATGATTTTAGTCTTTCGCGCTTTTACCATTGTTCTGCAAATCTTGTCGAATATTTCTGAATTGCCGTCGGATCTTCAGATAAACTACATGATATAAAGAAGTCACGAAAAATGCGCCGGTTCGGTTTTTAATAAAAGCATCTGCGAGAACTTCCAAGTATTTATATCGAGCAAACCCCGATTCTATAGCTTTTCGTCTTTGATCGAAGATTCGATAAGAGACGTCGATAATATGATGTGAAATTGACGAAATGTCACTCTGCGTTAAATCATCGTATATGTTTTAGTCGACTTTTATTCAGGGACTTTCAGGAGGTAAAATAAAATATTTTGAAAGTGCAATCGGAGGCTTGTCATTCTGCTCATGAAATTTAGCGGGCGTAAGCAGTCCGAAATTCAGCCTTATTGTCCAGAGGCAGTCCTGAAATTCTAAAGTCCTATTCGAGTCTAAAATTTTGGAATTTGAAGTTCACAAATCTTTATTGGCTCACAAAAAATTCAATGAATTCTGTGCGCATTTAGAACCGAATGTCTGATAGGAAAATTCCTGCGCTTAAAGTTGTGAGGGCTGGAATGTTGGTGCGCATGCGTAGGCTACTGCCCGCGTAGTCAGAAACTGCGCCTGGCTCAGATAAGCCTCTGGTCCAGTTAGTAAATCGAGAAAGAAACGAAAAAAAAATAAAAAAATAAAAAAAATATCTCTCTCCTAATTCATTCTCCTCCACGCCGTCCGTCTCTTTGTTCAATCTGCTTCCTTTCGTTTTTGTTTTGTTGTTTTTTAGTGGGACGCATGTCATTTTTATTTCGATTTTTATCGCTTCGTACAAAAATAATTTATTTTGTCAGATTTAATTAATTTATCGTAATTGAATATTTTTTAAATGTTGCCGTTTTGAGATTTTTTTAAAATCGTTTTTAGGTTCAGCTCTAGCTCGTGTACCAGAAATTAAGTAAAATATTGACATCTCAAGATTTAAAGCTTTTAAGTCGGCTAGATTCAGCGAGGCAGATTTAACGACGCGGTCAGTTTAATCGTCAGAGATAAGAGATTTTAAAGACCGCAGGCAATTTGGTAATTTATTATTATTATCGTACTAAGGTAATGGTGGAATTTAACACTCCATTTCGTAATTGCGAAAGTCTTGCTTGATTAACAGCTTTATAATTTATTGTAAGCGACTTTGAAATTTACATTGCTAGTGCTTTAAAATAATTAAGGGAAGAACAACGGTGTATGTGCGGCCTGCAGTTCACAGCATCAGTACACACCGTCTCGGAGACGGGCGTTCTGTGGGAGGTTTAATGGATGGTGCGTGAAACCTGTCATTAGTCGTCTGATGCTATTCTTTGATCTGTTAATAACTTGATCACAGCAATATGATGTAAGTCGTCTGTGAAGCAGGTAGTAAGCATGTGTGACGTAGTAGTATATAGTGAGGAGATCTAAATGAACCTGACGAGAATTATAATCATGTCCCATTGATTCAGGAATTTGGAAGCAACTTTAGAAACCTGAGACTCACAACACGAAAACTGGTAGTATGTCATTTGTAGTAGACCTCCAAATCATCGCATGGAGTGGTGGTGTCGCTAAAAAATGTCGAGTGTATCTGACCGATCTATTGCGTATATGGATCGTAGGAAGTCCATCATACCGCAATATAGGGGTGTCGTGATGATCTTGCTGCATTCGCGTATCCGTAAGACGTGTATGGAGCGTGATGCGTCGCGATCTACGAGGTGTCGATCGTGCATCCACTCTATGTAGCTATTGCTCATAAGAGCAAGATGGAGGTATCTCTTGGTGTATTGAATTAGCCTGAGACTCCCTTTTGGACGATGCCCTCAACATTCTCGAAGCGTATAAGCGGTGGCGTTGTCATGAGATCTCTGTCCAGTGCGGATATCTGGAAATTTGCGGTGTGCGACTACCAAACGATATGTACCATAGGGCCTACATATTCCGCAGTGGCTTGACGTAACTTTGTATGAATATGAATAAATTACTATAGAACCATATACTTTTACATATATCATTCACGCGATCAAGAGTTTGTGCATCCGACTAATCTCGATATAGGAGTCTATTTGGATGGGTTATCTGTAGATGTCGAAAGTCTTTCTCGCTTTCTGCTTTATTTGGAAGCGCTCGCTACGGCTCAGCAATGACTAAACTAGTTATCCATCGTTGAGAGACCTTATTTAGATGCCAGAGTGGCCGACATCGACATTGTCATCATGTAAGGCATGAAGAGTTGGTGGTCTTTGGATATCTTTGGTGATTAAAGTGGGTCATGCACGTGAAGTCTCTCCCAGACCATAGTTGAATATAAATAAATAGAAAATGCTTGTACAATGATGTGTTGTGTATATGAATGTATGTAATAAAATTTTTTTACATACGTATCAATGTATCTGACCATGCAATACCGCGTCTACGATTCAAGCTGGCTCGGCATAACTTGCGATATGTATGTGCTAGTACTGCACCACTCTAACTATAAGTCGCAGTATGTGTCAAATCTTGTAGTAGTGGGAGAAAGCACATATGAACATGCACTCCCTTCTTGTCAAATAAGAAGGATCCCATCGTATTTAGATGAAGCCAAGCGCGACTTTGCTCTAGCGACCTCATCTATGACGGGTCACGAGATGGATAACTAGTCACGCTAACCCTTAGGATGGAATACTTGAATCCTGCGAGAGCATCGGTGGGTGGGGTGACAGGCCGACTCCACTGCACAACTCGGCTCGTCGAGCACATGTCTGGTAGCCCATTGAGTGCAATGATCTGAGGAGACCAAGGATGATAACAACATCTTGTAACATGATTGTCATCTCTCCGACGGGCACATGAAACGTGTGTGTCTCGGGCCGCCATTTCTCGACGAGACAAGTGATAAGTGGCCAATTGATCATGATGTGGCCCAAGCGGGATACACCATAAATCCCGCACGGATCACGTATGGACGAATGGATATATCCATCCTCCACATACGCATGAAGGCTTTCAATTGTTGACGAGGGTAGAGTACTTCCTGAAACTATAAGCAACGAAGAAACAAAATTTATAATTGATTGTATATAAATTACATGTTACAACTAGAAATATTAATTGATAAATAATAAAAATACATCGCGCTCTGTATGCTTAAGTGCAGACACGTGTGCGTGTTTACTTGATACCGAGCCGGATGGATCGAGATGCGCATCATGAAGCCCTTTGAACGTCATATCTATAACAGATAACACGAAGGTAGTATAATTATTAATAAAACACATTGGACAAATAATATCAACATAATTAATGCAAGTATTGATTACAACGACAATGAATTCAAATACACACGTACATGATTGATGTCTCATTTACTTAAATAAGGTACCACAGTATTTTTGCGTCTATCAATTTGGCTTGATTTGTGCTTCTGAGCCGTGATTGGCCGGGTTCTTTACTGCTCTACATGTGATAGTAGTTTTCCCCCTAACGATCCATTTCATTATACAGCAAGGTTGATTTGGGCGTCCACTTCTTTTATCGTTTCGTTCTTTCGGGAATGCAAATTGTAGGACCGTCATAAAGATGTCGAAAAACCATCTTAATTGAACGGATGAAACAAGCTTGCTCATGTATAATAGTATCTGGACTGCGTAGTGTAGTAGCCTTGAACAAATAACCGAAAATCAACACGCCGATCTTTGACATCTTTGCTGTGATATGGCTACACCCAAATCCGTATCATTGTCTTTCCACATGTGCATTTTTGTCATGTAAGTTGAGCGTGTGTTCGGCTTCTCCTTGATTTGACGCAAATCTACCACGTATGTGATCGTAAGAACAATTTCCATCAAACGACCTGCAACCACGACCTTGAATATGAGCATCAACATATGGAGTGAAGCTACTCTATCGAATGCCAATCTATTAGCACAACATTCCCTTCTTGCAATAAAATGTATTAAAGATGAAGAATTCAGTTGTACTAATGCGGTGGTAGTAAGCTTCATTTCTTTAGAATCTTGTTAAATCATCGACATGTTGGTTGTCATTATCCCATATCTTCAACCTCCATCATATGAAAGTGCCCATAACTGAAAAGGGATTGCCTCTAACCATTGTTGTGCTTCAAAATTAATTCTCTCAATTGTAGCCATATGCTTATTGAATTTGCATTTTGTACTCGTTAAAGTTGCTCTGCATACTAAATTCTTCAAGAGTTTATCTTTAAACCGAGTCATAAAATTGCTTGCAAGATGACGCATGCAAATCCTGTGATAGGTAAATGGTGCGATGACCAAGATGGATAGCTCTCGTTTCCATAATACTACGGATGTGCATAGGATATAACCGCAATCCGTCCGTTGAGTTGCTGTGTTTTACATTACATGCGAAACCATCCCTAACTATCAATATTCTCACCTTTTGTAATAGCAAATGCCAAGGGAAACAACTAATTATTTCTGTTACACCCGATAGCAATCAATAACGTGTCTTTATACTTTCCATACAAATGTGTACCATCAATACTCATTGCGGGACGACAATGTTCGAACCCTTCAATAGATGGCTTGAATGACTAGAACATGCATTGGAATATCTCAGTGTTCCCAGCATAATGAGTGTCAAATGTTTTAAATTACAATAGCATCAAGTTTCTTTGCTTTCTATGGCTAGAACAAACGTGACGGAGTTACGTATATGGCGAGAAAAGTCACCAAAATATAGCGTTCAAGTGCTTTATGATTTCTATCTAATGCCTTTTTGTATGATATTTCATATCCCCATTTCTCCATCACACTTGCTTGAATAACAGCCTTAGTCTATGTGAATTGTGCCTTAATTATTGCCTTTATATGAGCAGCAACCAAGTTTGAGTCCAATTGATGATGTGTGGTCTGGTTGTGAGTTGACAAAGTATGTGGCCCTTGATATTTGTTAATAACAAATAAGCAAGTATCTTTCACAACCATGGCACAAAGCTTCCATAGACATTGACATTCTTCGGCCTTCTTACATCTTAAAATGAGCAATTTTTTTGAGGATGCAACAACAACAAACTCTTGGTGTGCTTTAATTGAGTAAATCTTTGCAGCCTCTTGCAAATTAGATTTAGAATTAAAAACTTGGCCAACTACAAATTCTCCACTCGAATAACATTAGTATGTTGCGACCATGGTCAATGCACCAAAATAGCATTACCTAAGTTTTCAACATGTTCAAATTGAGGTGTTGGTGGTAAGTGATAATGAACAGGGGATGACTCATCTAATGTCTTAGCATTTGGGTTATTTGATACATCACTAGATGGTGCATGCGCAGAGACATATATCCGTTGCTCATTCTCCAAAACTTGGTTAAAAGTACGGAAGGATTATACATGTCCATTAGCTTGAACATTTGCGTCTCCATTAGATTCATTATCAACATCTTCATCAGATTTATCATTAGCTTCTTCATAAGCGTAGTCTTCATCATCTCCATATACTCCGATTATCCGATCTTTGGACCCTTCATATTACAGCCATGGTCAGTCTGCAGCATTATAATTGTCGTGAACCAATAAATTTATATAGCCACCCACAGATTGATTCACTTGTGGCTTAACTCAAACAACTTCAATATACAATTCAATTTCCTCAATGCTAGTTGTGTTAACCATGTTCAACATTTGGTACACCTCTTGTCATCCATATTGAAAGGTTGGAACCTATTTCCTTTTAGGAATCTTTGATTAAAGGACTAATTTGAACCTTTGTTTGTCAATGGTTGTCGTTAGTATATCATATGCTCAATTGTTCAAGCATTGCATTCAGCAGAATTTACATTCAAAAGGCACGATACTTGACTTTGTTGTTTCCCCACATATTTGACATGCAGTATAGGTCTCAATATATTTCCCATTGTATGTGTCATGTGAGAGATAATTGAAGCGAGACATAAATTCACATGTACAAAATGGTTAAAATGAATTAAATAATATGAGAGGTCATTATCCTTACCACATTTAAACAACATTCATGGATACTACATTCAATCAGACGGATAAATGCCTTGATTTAAGCAGGGCTTCCATTTCTTTGCCTTTAGCCCCGCCTATATCGGGCCATAGAAATTTAGACCGACTGAACCTGTTTAAAAAAGTTAAGAATTATTTTGACATCGAAAATAATCAGCCTTGACGGAGATGATCAAGCGATGTATATATAGTATTTTCCTTTGGAGGGAAATTCATCAGCGCCACTTGACCTAAAGGGTGTATATAATATATAATTTGTGTGTGAGTGGCAGAGACCCGAAAAGTCAAGATTTGGATAAAGGTAAAATAGAAATTTCGGTTGAAAATGGGAATTTTACTAGATCTCGGATGGCGAAGCGGACTTTTTCGTTGAAATGTCATGAGAGATTTAGCTACCGCGTCGAATTTCGTTGGGTCAGGGTGGTCGGGATTCCCAGCGTTTTTCGGCGTGGGGTGTCGGATGGCGGCGGCTGGCCAGATAAGGGGATGCCACTTGGCATACTGAAGTGTGACACTTGGCATCAAAGTAGTGGCTCACAATTAAGCCATGTGGAGAAGGGATTCATGGCCTAGTATGATGCCGTGTGGTGCGTGATGTCGTAAGAGGGATTTAAGAAATAAGAAAAAGAATGGAAAATTGCCTTAGCCGCACATGGGACTTGAGGAAAAAAGGAGAGAAATTGCACTCCTTGACCCGGATGTGAGTGTTCTCCAAATTGGAGGAGATAAATGAAAGAAAGGAAAATGAGGAAAATGGAAGGAAAATGAGGAGAAGGAGAAAGAGAAAAGAAAAGCAAAGTAAAGAATAAAAGCGGAAAATGACGTGGAGAGGAAGGAAGGAAAAGGGATCACGAGAAGGTTTGTTCTCCGTTTACAGTGAAGAAGAAGTCTTCGCCCTGCAGGTTTGTAGGAGATCGGTTGTCAGTTCTGCGAGACAAGAAGGGAAGTGTTACGGAGAGGTGACAGCGTGGACTCAGGTTTTTGGGAGTTCTTCAAGCACCAAGAGGTAGAATATTTTACTGCTTGGTTTACTTTGCGCAAAGAGCTTTATAATGGTAGGGGTTCTTTATGGGAGGCCGTGAGAGGCCGTATCCAGATTAGTTCGAGCCTTGGGACTAGGGGTATGGATTTCATGACGGTTGCATGGCTGTGGGAGTTAGGGTTTTTAGGCGAAAGCTTCTAGATGTTGTGATTTGTTGATGAGATGACAATGATTGGAACCAATATGGTTCATGTTTGTGAAGGGGCCGTGGTACCTTTGTTGAATAGTTTCAAGTTGAGACCTTGTTGTGTGTTATGGCTTGCTTAGATAACATACGGTGTGTGGAAATATTATGTTGATGCATGCTTTTGATCTTAATATGTTTTGCATGGAGAATTAGATTATATGTATAAATTATAATGTTCCATGGTTTGAAAATGTTTCATGTAGTGTTCATTCATGCATGTAACATAAGGAAAATACGTGACATCATGCATTTCGTATGCCACCAGTCAGCGTCGCGTCGGTCGGGTGTGGGTGGGTAAGGTTTATTCATCGGTGTTGGTGAGTGGGTCGTGAGCTCGGGGAAAATGGAATGAGGGCCAAAGAGGTAGAGATTCACGAGTGTGTAAATGATCAAAATGATAAATCCAATGTTTTTTGGGCGGACGGTGGGGTAGATCCCCAGGGGTGAAAGTCCCACCGGGTTACTCCTTTGAGTTAGGCGTGAAGCCGACGATGATGCAAGTTCGGTAGAAAATGTTGAAAAGGCGTGCGGCGTCTACGGTGTAAACACAGCTCAGGTTGCCTGAAATGAGAAAGAATCAAAAATCGGTTTTGATAAATAAAATTGGAGGTGTCGATGGTTTAGTCATGGTGTGTGACGGGTTTTAGTCATGTGGCATTCCAAGTGTGAGGAGTCGGTTAGGACTTGGGTCGTGAGCATGAGGGTTGCATCTCATGCATATTTATAGACATTTCATATAGAGAATAATTGTATGGAATGTGATTGATTGTTTATATATGCCATTGCATATGCATTTTAGGTGGGAGTAACCCTTGTAGGAGAATTTTCTACTAGGCTTTGCTCACCCGTCGTCAGGACACTTTGAGGGGGACTATCCGGAGGCGGTCTGTGATGAGGTACCTTTTGAGAAGAAAGCCGAGATGTGGCTTTAAATGAATATTTTTGTAAAAATGTATAAAGCTTTTTGTAGAACAAACATGAAAACTATGAGAATATAGTTGTCATATTTATTTTGAGTATTGGTTCGTGGGCCCAAGAGGCTATTTTTACTCAGGTATACGTCTCGTGATCACGGGGAATGTATAGATTTTTCAGCAGGTTATTGGGTAGTCAACGGACCACACACGGAAATGGGCGTACCGATGAGTGTGTTGAATACATAAAAGTGCAACATTTATGTAGGATTTTAATACCCCCAGCTCATGTTTTGCTCTCATTTTGTGTAGAATAGGTGCCTTTGATCATTTCTAGTGTTTTTATGCGTGTGAAGGTTTTTCGGGTCCTGTGCACAATTTTTGTAGGGGTTGGATCCCAGAGAACAAATGTAGATCATCGTTGTGTGACAGGCGTCGAGAAGCCACAGGGTAGTGCTACGATTGAAGAGGGCCGGTTGCGGGGCGTGGTACCGGTACCGCGCTACTTATTACCCGGTACCCGTGATGAGTAGTGGCTCTAGGTACCCCCGAGTACGTAGATACCGGTACACTTTGATGCTGGTACCGATTACCGATAAGCGATCTCTGCGAGTTTGGGCGAATTTCAATCTTGGTGCAAGGGCACGCTCGTATTTCGACCACCACTTTGAGATCACTAATGAGGATTGTATTTAAGGCCATTGGAGGGCAGAGTAAATCGGTTTTGGATTCTAGGGTTTGGTTTTGGACGGTTGGAGTGTTTCTTTCATATTTTGCTAGGGTTTATAAAGTAGAATTACTTAGTTTTCTTAGTTCTAAGTTTTTAATTACTTGTAATCTTCAGGTTGATTTATATAACTCGATGTTTCTTACGAGATTGTAGCTGCTTTGGATATCTGACCTTGCAATAAGTATTTATTTCTCAGGCACAATTACGATTAGTGTTTATTAACCTTGAGGTCGATTCTCGTTTCCATGGGTTCTAAACCCCCATGATAGGAGGGTTAACGGTGGAAACTCACCCTGAGTAACAACCACCGATTCCTTTTGTACTTCAATGGGATTATGCGATGCTAAACATACGACAAATCTTATAAACTAGTTTGGCATCTTCTTGACAACGTGTGAGCGAGAGACTCTCGGTACGTTGTGCTTGATACAAATGCGAGGCTCGAGCAAATCCCGCCCGAACAAGTGTTTGTTATCGATTGATCATTCTTTGTCTTAGAAAGAGCCTTTAATGTTCCTGTCTTCCGTCGAAGACCATTCATCTTGGCTCTAGATGAGATTGTGAATAAGAATTGGAGTATTGCGTCGGCGGTGAGTGAAAACCTAAGGATCACATCATTCACCCTTCTTGTTTTAAAATAGTTAAGTTAATCGGTTGCACTCGATCAATCAATCATGACCGAGATTTTACTTTTAAACGCACATTCATTAGAGGAAGCGATCATAAGGATCACCCTAGGAAACCACTCCACTGTGGAAATGACCTGTGGACTCCACACAGTAATATAATGTAGTGACTTTAGTTCCTAAACAGATATTTGACATACGAAATAGGCCAGAGAGCATTTTTGGCGCCAGATTCTTAGGAGTGGCGAGTAATCTAGTTGATCGAAGGCTGAGTGGTAATTTGCAATTGCATTGCAAATCCAGTACGTTCTCTACCTTTTCTTTTTAATTCGTTTTCGTGAATATTCTAAGTGGATATCTGTCTAGTTAGGGTGAGATTGGTGCATGTCGGTTTGGGCTTGCAGCGAGCAACGCCGACCCAAATTACCCTCGAAGACGATGCGAAGAGTCGTAGTAAGACATTTGTTTAGAAAGAACCCTACGCCTCAAATGGACCATCGGGAGTCGGCAAACTCTTTTTTAATCCAAATACTTGAGGGTTACTGTTGACACAAAGACTCCATGAACCTCCACAACAAGGAGATGGTGTTGCACCACCGGCGACCCCGGCGGAAGGAGGGGGAAATGTTAATTTTTAGCGAAATCAATATCGAGCTCCCCCTGCCCCTTTACCTAATGTGGAAAGAACCCTCAGAGATTACGCAACCTCGAAGAACCCACGAAACAAATTCATGCTTGACGCTACTGAAGAAATTGCTTGATTCTTTTGAAGTCGGAGATGGTGCCTTCTCCTGTGTGTAGAAATTAGATTAGGAACCCCTACTCATTCTGAGATTTGTGGATGTTTGCGGTGCTTTCCTCTCTCTGGGATCGCCCCTCCATATAATTTGTATGATTTTATTCCCTTTCTCTCTGAAGGAAAGGCGAAAATATGGTTTCATTCAGCTTCTTGCAATTCAATCTTTACTTGGGAGGACATCTGAAATGAATTCAACAATAAATTCTTCCCTCGGCGCGTACTAATGCATTCATCTGAGCAATCAAAACTTTTAACCGGGTGAACCTTTACTGTGTTGTATGGGGAAGATATAGGACCTCCCCTCCGTGCATCCCTCATCATGGTTTAGATGTTGGACAATTTGTGAGTATTTCTGAGGTATCCTTGAATTACAAACAATACATCCAAATGATGTGTGCGGGAGAGTTCTATGAGAAAAGTGCCAGGGAGGCAATTCAATTTTTCGATACAATAGCAGAAAATGCTCGAACTTGGGAGACTAACACCTCCTTAGATACCGCTAAAGTGCATAGTGCACCTACAGGGGGAGGAATCCATCACTTAAGAGAGAGTGATGACCTGCAAGCGAAAATAGTCAACTTAACGAGGAAGTTGGAGGCCATAGAATTGAAAAAGGTGAATGAGGTAACCATTGTGCCTCAAGTACCTTCGATGCCTATGGGATCTAGAGTGGAGGAGCCATGCATCATTTGCGATGACCAACTCGCTCAGTGTGCCCATACTAATCTTCCTCGAGTCGAGGAGCGATCGAATAGAGCAGCTAATGCTCTTAATTACCAAAGGAAGCCCTTCAATTCTCCATACTCCGAAACTTATAATCCAGGGTGGGGAAAGCACCCGAATTTTAGTTGGATAAATGAGGAGGCCCTTTAATTGCAGTGACAGGCCGTTCCAAAATCGAGGTCTCGGATTTCTGTGAACCACAACCAAGGTTCTCGTCTCAAGAATTCAAACCCACGAGCCTTACCAGCCTCCATAAGAAGTTTGGAGGATATTGTGACACAATTCGGTCCGAGACTCAGCAAATCCACCAACCTTGGAATTTCGAATCGCAGCGAATGATGTGAGATCCCAAATCACTAAGCTAACCTCTTCTATGGGAAATTTTCAACAAGAAAAAGGGAAACTCCCTTCTCAAACCATCAAAAACCCCCAAGGTCAAAATAGTGCTGGAGTCTCAGATCTAAGTGATGACACTTTCGAACATTGCAAGGCTGTCACCACTCTTCGAAGTGGAAAAGTAATTGACAAAACCATTCAGCCCAAGGAAACGATACAAGATGTGGAAAATAAACCATTCGGGGATGATGAGGTGTCTGATAAGCCTCATGTTCCTAGGGCAGATGTTGTTGATGTTGAGCCAGAAAAAGACAAGGCCTCTATGTCCCTCTGCTCCATGCCTCATAGGTTGAGAGCCCCAGAAAGTGAACAATTATTCAAAATTTATGAGTTGTTCAAACAGGTTAAGTTGAACATTCCTTTATTGGATGCCATTAAGCAAATCCCGTCATATGCCAAGTTTTTGAAAGACTTGTGCATTGTAAAAAGAAAACTAGGTGTCAACAAAGATGCATTTATGACTGAACAATCCACCTCCTTGATGCGAACAGTGGCCCTCAAAATGCAAAGACCTAGAAGCCCTACATATTTCCATAGTGGTAGAAATTCAAAGAATTAGGACATGCTTTCACAGTGGATTTGGGAGTGAGTGTTAACTTTGTTGCCATACTCGGTATATGTTGAGCTAGGGTTAGGAGAGTTAGGCAGGCCAATATCACCCTCGACTAAATTTGATCGTAGTATGAAAGGATTCACAGAGAGGGATAAGTGAAGATGTATTGGTGCGAGTAGGCAGTTCACTTTCCTATGGTTTTTGTTGTTCTTAGCAGCTCCAACTTGTGGTGAATCAAGGGACTCAGTTCCTAGTGATTCTTGGTAGGCCATTCTTAGCCACTGCTAATGCCATCATACCTTTGTAAGGGGAGGACTAATGACATTATCTTTTGGTAACATATTTATTAATTTGGAATATCTTCAATGTTATCAAGGAAATAGAGACCCGAGGAGGATGTATGTGAGGTGAACATGATAGACTACGGGTGTGCAGTGCGTAGATGTGTTTCATGCGATGATCCTCTCATGTCTTATCTAGTAAGCCCTAAGTTGGGTGAGGTAACTACATACGAATCGGGTTTGCACTCCATAATTGAGCATAGTGAGGTACTGGAAGCAAATGGGTGGGCACCTAAATTTGAGAAATTGCCACCAATCGAGGACAGGGTGTTACCTTCGGAAGAGAAACCACCTAAACTTGAGTTGAAACCCTTTCCATCGCATCTCAAATATGCATTCCTAGGGGTAGAAGAAACTTTCCTGGTAATCATATCTTCCTCTTTAGAGGAGTCGAGGTCGAGAGAATAAACTTTTTGGAGATGTTGAGAACGCTGAAAACCATAGGATGAATGATTGCGAGATATTAAGGGGAATCGGCCTTGATTTGCACACCGCAGGATCGCAGAGGGGATGTCAAACCCTGCAAACTGACCACGGCGGCAGCCCGAACTTGATCATGAAAGAAGTGGTCGAAAGAAGTCTTAAAAGCGGACGTGGGTGTTGTTACCCCATTCTTGGATGTAAGTGGGTCGATCCAACAGTAGTTCTAAATGCAGGGTCAACATTTGTAGCAAATAGATACAATGAAGCTAATTCCTTTCGGGTCCTACAGGTTGGAGTGTGTGCATAGACTATAGGCTTCAATGCGGAGTCTTAGGAAAGATCATTTCCCTCTGCCTTTTTGTGGATCAAATGGTGGAGAGTTGCGGGGCATGAATTCTATTGTTTTCTAGGCAGATTACTTGAGATGCTGATCAAATTGGAATAACCTTAGAGTCGAAAGCCACGTTCACCTACACTTTGGCACATTTGCCTTTAGGAAAATGCCGCTGGATATGTAATGCACCGGGAACCTTCAATGAGGGATTGCATGATTGGGATTCGATGATATGATAGAACTCATTTTGGAGATTTTCATGGATGACTTCTCTATTTTTGGAGATTCGTATGAGGATGTCTGGAGAATCTACAGGAAGGTATTGAAGGTGTCGGGAGAAAAATTTAGTGCTGGTGGGAGAAGTGCTTCATGGTGACCTGTAGTGTGCTAGGCCACATAGTATCGAAAAGGAATGAGTGGAGCGAAGCCAAAAGTCGAGTTGATTTCCAACACCTACCCTAAGTGTGTTAAAGATATGCGGTCGTTCTTAGGTCATGCGGGACACATAGGCGATTCGCCGTTTGAGTGCCGTAGCCCCGTCGCGTGCGATTTCTTTACACTAAGGACGTCTCCTTTCATGGTCACGAGGCTTGTGAGATGCTGATAAATTAAAAACTATGTTAGTGTCTCACATCACGCGATCTCTAATTGGAACTCATTTTGAGATCAGTGGCCAGCTAATGATTATGCTATAGGGGCTGTTTTAGGGCAAAGGGAAGATAAAAAAGCTTGTGTGATCTACTATGCTAGCAAGACTCTAGATTATGCTCAATCCAATTACATAACTACGGAAAAAGAGTTTTTGGCTGTCGTTTTTGCCCTAGAAAAGTTCAGGTCGTACATTGTAGGGTCTTCTGTAACCATTTTCACGGATCATGCAGCGCTGAAGTACTTGCTCTCTACGCAGGATACTAAGTCTCGTTTGACTAGGTGGATCTGCTTTGTCGAGAATTTGCTTGACTATTGGGATAGAAAGGAGTTGAGAATTGTGTGGCGACCACACTGTCGGTTAGTTCCGAATCCACTTACGAAGGCCTACCCATGGCGACACTTTCCACGATGAGCAACTTTTTGCTCTTATCCGTACCCGTGGTATGCGGACGTATGAAGCTATCTAGTGACGAGGACAAATTCCACCCCGATGGACCTCTCGGCCAAAGAAATTTTGGTGGACATAAAAATACTACTTTGATGACCCGTATTTGTTTAAATCTTTATCGGACCAATTGATGAGGCGATGTGTATCCGATAGCGGTCAGGTGGGGTACTCACCTTACGCCACTCGAAGCTTGTGGAGAACGCATTTCTCCGCAAGAAAAAGCGGCGGACAAAATCACACAAGCCCGGTTTCTTGGCCTCTTTTTAAAAGTTTGCTTTGACTTTGCAAAACTTGTGCTCGAGTGCGACAATTAGGAGAAGTCCTGAAGGAACATGATGCCTCTTACTCTGTTTAATCATTGGAAATCTTTGATTCTTGGGGTTTAGACACCATGGAGACCTTTTCCCTCTTTCTTGTGGGTACCTTTACATTTTGTTGGCGAGTTGATTATGTTTCTAAGTGGGTGGAGGTCATTCAACGAGAACTAATGACCCTGAGTTGTTTTGAAATTTTTGAAAGAACACATTTTTTTCTCGCTTTGGAATGCATCGCGCAATCATTAGTGATGGTGGGCTCCATTTTTGTAATCGATCCTTTGAGAATTTATTGACAAAGTATGGAGTCACCCACAAAGTTTCCACATATACCACCCACGGACCCGATGGTCCGGGCAGTGCGATAGGGAGATCGAGCATATTTTTGGAAAAAGCGGTGCCACTGAAATCCAAGAGTTGGTAACTTTGACTAACCCGGCTCTTTGGGCTTACCATGCGCTTTTAAGACCATTCTTGGTATGTCTCCTTATCGGCTAGTTTACGGAAAGGGCTGTCATCTGCGATGGAAATGAGACACAGGCACACATTGGGCCATTCCGGCCTCTTAATTTTGATTTGGCTCAGGCGAGGAATTACTTGACGTTACTTTCTGAGGATGAGCGAGCTTGATGAATTGCGGCGTGAATCGTATGAGCTTCTGCAGATCTACAAGGAGGCTCAAGCTATTCCATGACAAGAACATTGTTAGAAGACCTTTGAACCTCACCAAAAATCAACTAGTACCATAGCTCTCGTTTGCACATTTTTCCAGGTAAACTCCGTTCTAGGTGGACTGGCCCGTTCATCGTCAAGGTAGTTTACCCATATGGCGTAGTGGAGATTGAGAATCCAGAAACTGGGAAGACCTTTAAAGTCGGCGACCCGGTAACAAAGCCATTTCTCAGAACCCCATTTGCCCGGGAGAGTAGTGAATGGTGAATCCTCTGCTTGATGTTCCTTTAGTGTAATCTCTATCCTACCTCTTTTGTATATAGTTTTTCTTTTCCTTTCTTGCATTTCTTTATACTTTATTCATTTAGTCTGCCTTTATTAAAAAAAAAACAAAATAACAAAATAACAAAATAACGAACCAACAAACCCCCTAAAATCAATCACTCCCTTGCATAATTTACATTGGTAGCCACATTTTCTTCCCTCTCTTTATTCTATTGGGTGTGTCTTACATTGCATTGAGACGTATACTTCATGGGTGGGGGTGGGCATACACTAGTTGGAGCCAATTAAGTGCATGCAAAATTTTCCATTGCGGCCCTTTTGGGTATCTTCTTGTCTGTGATGTATGCGACGTGAGCTAATGTGCTCCACATAGTCTCCTTTGCACTTACATGATAAATACTTTGCACAAAACTCTTTTTTCATATTAGGACCATACGACCCCAGGTTCTTTTCTATTCTCTGGGAACCAATCTTGATTGGTATCGCTCTCATTATACACTAAGCGAGTCATTGATTTTCTTTGACTCATTTTGCTTGCTATTGCTTGACTTGGCTTCGTTGTTTTAGCATTCCTTGTTACTGCATGTATTTTTTGAGGAACACCCATCGTGGTGAAAGATGATTTTAGGCCATCATTTCTTTGTTGCACTTCTAAATCATATTTAGTCAACCCTTTGCACCCCCATCTTGAGCCTTGAATTACCAGTGCATTTGAACCACACAGGAATCGTGATCACGAGGAGTACAACGGACTCCAAGGTAAGCGTGAAGGTGTCAAGAGAGTGTAGTACACAGTTCTGCAAACACAAGTCAGGTTGGAAGGGGTATGAAGTAGGGAAAGAAGTGAGCATCCAGTGAAATCCAAGATGTAGAGCATTCTGGAAAGTTCTATAAATTGGTACTGTTGCCAAAAAAAAAAAAAAAGTGAATGCAGAGTACCACGCTTGTGTTGAAATCTTGCGTACCAACCTAGAAATAGTGGCGTGGCAGAGTGGTACGATACCACACTTATTGATGCAGTGCCGACGAACAAAACCGGTAGTACACTTTTGGTACCGGTACCACACTTACTGGTATCGGTACCGCCGTGCGTTTAAAGGGCCATTTGAGGGTTTTTTCTTCCAAAATTTTGAACCCTTTATATCTTAAAACCTTTGACTCCTATATAAGAGAACTGGCAATTTTCCCTCTTACCAAAAGCAAACCCTAGGGTCAAGCGTTCCCTCTAGTGTCTCTGTGCTCTGATTGGGCATCCGCACAGGTTCTTTGCGAGGGGCGGAGTACTAGACATGTGGTAAGTGCTCCTCATCTCCTTGAGAGCAATTTGAATGGATTTTTACTGTGTTCACATGGATCTTGTTGGGTGGCTTTGGTTGGTGGTTCTATGTTCTTGATTGATTAGGGCATCCGCAGTGGACGGTATGGGGAGAAGGTGTTGCGTGCGAAAGGGTGAGCCCGATCTTGCATTGGAGATGGGTTGTTGCAGGAGACCATTATTGTGTATGGGCTATTCTATTCTATTAGCCACATTTGGCCATATCTATGGAAGATCGAGAACTTGGAAAGGAAAGGCTCCTAGCTCTTCTATGGAAGGCCATGAAAAGCAGACGATACTTCGCGGTGTAAAGAAAGAGGAAAAGGAAGCGGAAGATTCCTCATTAGAGAGAGCGAGAGGAAGCAGAGTGAGAGCGAAGATGGAAGAAATTGAGGCCATGTTTGCTGAATCTTCGAGGAATCGAGTGGGAAAAATTAGGTCCGATCAGAAAATTTGAAAAGCGGGGTTTCCATTGTGAGTGGGGAATGAGAATTGACACGTTCTTATTCCTCCACCCCATCAGGTATTTGTTATTCGGGACGGAATCGCAATTTGTTGGTGCAGAGGTAAAAGGTTATTTACCCACCATGGTCAGAGAATTCTACTCCAACTTGAGAGAGAATCAGAATGTAGACACCCTGTTTGAGACTACAATTTTGAGGAAACAGTTAATGGTCAACCCTGACTTGATAACTCAATCATTGAATTATTTTAGTCACATACACATAGTAGGCCTTACCATGCCGGGCTATTCTGATTTGATGCCGGTTGTTTGCAAATACCATGTGCACCGACCCGGTACCCATGAGGGGTTTTGTGCGCAAGGGATTCATCGGGAAATTAAAGCTAGTATGCATTGATGAACAAAGTCATTCCATGATATGATTGGTAGAAGGGGAAAGGAGAAGTTGCCCAGCGAGAAGAAATCAGGTTTACGTAGCCAAGTAATGGCCCCGGAAAAATTATTGACTATGCCTTGGTAATATGGTGTATTATGAGGGACTTTTTGAGGTCCCCAACTAAAAATAGGCACATTCCATTCCGACCCTAGCTACAAACTTAGTGGAAGGCTATTTGGGGATAAAGGCTCTTGTAGAGAAAAAGAGTTCTTCCTGAATTTGGGGCCCATCACAAACCAGATGAAACAAAAATTGTTTGCTTCCTGAGCCCACCAGTCATCCACATCCCCCTTCGGCTATTTATGGGGCTTCATCGTCGTCAGCTCTTGGTTTTAATGGTATCCCCTTGAAAAGGATGGAGCGTAGAATGAAAGGATGGTTCAAATGCATCTTGGGAGCGAAGCAAGCTGGATCACGAGGCTCTAGGCTTGAGGTCATCCTGAGGAGAAACCACTGTGGAGATGATCTTCCTCCTGGCGGAGGGGACTACGAGGTACAGGATAGTGTAGATGAAAGACGCATTCTCTTCGGTGAAGGAGGGCGTAGGTAGTAGCATTGTGGGTTAGAATAAGTTGGTGTGGAAATTGGTAGAGACCTTAGCCACGTCATGCCCAACACCCATTTGTTCTATAAGCTCTATTTGTGTAGCCATTGGTCATTACAAGCTTGAAAGACTTTTTATTTGATTCGTTGGATGTTCCTCTTTGATTGCTATGCATGTTAGTTCAGTTATGGTAAATGTTTGTAGTGATAATGGTTCATTTCAGCTTAGTGATCTCATTCTGACCTTTTCTTATACGGATCCATGGTCCTTTATGAGTATCTCTGTTTTGTAACAGTTTGTTATTTTGTCCATTACTAGACCGTGGTATTCACTTAAGTTCGGGCGGCTACACTGGCCAGTTATAGCACTGTGTTCATTTTTTCCCTTGTGGGAAACTTGTAATGCCTAATAACCGCATATCTTAAGGCATTTTATTGAAACTCATAACGATAAGTACTAAATTTCAAATCTTGCAGTGGACTATGCAAGTCAGGTCGAGGGTGTCAACATGTGCAAACATTTATAGGAGCCTTAATACCCCACTTCATGTTTTGCTCTCATTTTGTGTAGAATAGGTGTCTTGATCGCTTCTAGTGTTTTGGCGCGCAGTGTGCCTTTTCGGTCCCAAGGTACAATTTTATAGGGTCGATCTCCAGAGAACAAATGTAGATCATCGTTGTTGATGACAGCCGCTGTCGAGAAGCCCCGGGTAGTGCTACAGTGAAGAGGAGCAGCTTATGAGGCAAAGTGGTACCGCATTTCACACCATCGGTACTCTGCATCACATGCAAAGTGAGGCAGTGTACCGATACCCCATATACCGTACCCATCTAAGTTGGGCCGTGTGGAGTACTGAAGATATTCGTACCGGTACCACACTTACTAGTACCGGTACCAACATGCAATCTATGCGGGATTTGAGCAGAATTTCAATCTTAGTGCAAGGGCACGCTCGTCTTTCGACCACCACTTCGAGATCACTAATGAGGATTGTATTTAAGGCCATTGGAGGGCAGAGTAAACTAGTTTTGGATTCTAGGGTTTGGTTTGGGACGGTTGGAGTGTTTCTTCATATTTGCTAGTGTTACAGAGTAGAGTACCTAGTTTTTCTTCTCGGATTCGGTTTACCACTTGTAATCTTCTAAATGATTTATATAACTCAAGATTTTCTTACTGATTATGTGTGCTTTGATATCCCAACCTTGCAATAGAAGTAAGAATTTCTCAAGGCAATAATTACGATTAGTGCTTTATTAACCATGAGTCGATTTCGCTTCATGGAGTTCAAACCCCATGATAGGTTCTAACGAAAGTGGAAACTCACCTCCTTCAAGGTAACAACCTCACCTTTTGCTTCAATGGATAAAAATGTAGCAAACACTTGCAAAGAAATCTTATAAACCTTAGTTTGACATCTTCGACAATGTGTGAAGGAGGACTCTCTGACATGTTGTGTGTCACACTCGATTCTCGGGGTCCGACCGGACCATGATCAACCGAGTTCGGGGCCAGACCGTGCATTGGGACTCTTTACTTGTTTTTTTTTTTTCCTCAGAGCTAAATTGCACTCAGGTATACAAACAATTTCTGTAATAACAAAAATCATTTACATACACAAAAGAACTACCACCGGAGTGGTGTCCATCAAAATCTATACACATATACTGAGTCCCATTTACTTGTACATATACAAAAACTTTACAATTTCTATTACATATTCAGAGCGTAGAACCTACTGTGATGAACCCCTACTAGTGTGTCGCTCACCAGATGCGTAAGATCATGACGTCCCCTCTCGTACCTACATGGATTGGGAAAACTGCGTGCTGCTTTACGCTTGAAGGGAACATATCTTATATCTATATCTTATACCGGTACACGTGCATTTATATCAATCATAATAACATTTAACAATAACAGACTGCACCTCGTGAATTCATATAACACATTTACATGTTACAATTATCCTGTAACAAACTTATGCTTCGTTTCAAATCTCTCGTGATAATTAACAGATCAACTTATACTTATAAGAAACTTATACTTACTCAAATCTTACACTTAAGGATGCACTTATTCTTATTCCGATCTCCGTAGACATATTTATACTTATCTCTTGTAGGACGTGATACTATACAGATTTGCGCGATAATCGAACTTATACATAAGGTTTAGACTCAGGAGGTGCACTTATCCACACACTCATACTTCATCTATCTTATACTGCTCGCATCTCCCATAGAGCACAGAGTTTATGCTTTCATACGAGGTACCCTTAGGTACTACAAAGCTTACTTATAAATAGAGGTTTATACTTATACTACTGAGATTACGCTTTGCTCGAGGTACCCATAGGTATCATGTAGATATTACGGAACTTATTCTTATACTCTTCTGACCATAATTATTCAGATTCTCAGTAGGAGGTACGTTGTTTAGACCTTACTCGAGGTACCAGAGGCACCACAAAGATATTACGAACTTATTCTATACTAAGTACCGTAAGTACTACTTGTTCAATCTTCAAAAGACACATACTGCTTTATATCGGTTGGCTAATGAATCTCGCATCTCCAAAGGACATGTACTTGAACTTCGTCGACTATTACTTATCCGCATTTCTTAGAGTTACAAGATAGGCACCGTAGGTACTATGTAACTTAAACTTGTACTTCAGATTCTATACTTGTACTAATGGAGCATCCTTTGTCTTACGGATATTATACTGTATCATATATTACACAGACATCGGATCTTATAATATTATATTACTGTTTCTCATTCTTATATTTCGGATCTTCTACTCGCTTTTTTAATGGAAGCATATAATTTGTATTAATGGACATATATCAGATATTTGATTCATATCTGTATTACTAAGCTTATTTTTGTATTTCTCGGATCTTCTACTGCTACTTTATATTATACTTTTATATTACTGATCTTATACTTGTATACGAAACATAGTCAGACACTTGATCTTATACTTGTACATCGAACATATACACTTTATTGCTTGGATCTATACTCGTATTGACAACTTATTCTGCATCTAAGCACTGCAAAGACCACCGAGTTTTTCCTATCCCAGCCTTATACGGGAGCAGCACTGCAGTACTACATAATTTATACTTTATACAAAATTCGTAGGGTACCACAGAACCCACTTATACAGAGGTACTGTGAGGTACATTCTCGAATGTAACGATGTACATTTCTTTATTTTTATTCTGTCACCCCTTTATCATAACTGCTTCGAATTCTCACCCGCACTCAATCATGTTAAATGAAGAAGGCACAAATACAATAGTACCCGGGTTGCACAATACAGATCGAGGTGTCGTAGCACAAAGCAGAGCAAAGCACTGACAGAGTGTCGTCAAGACTAATCGAGAGTACCGGGAGAATAAACAGAGAGTAATCATAATTAATTGAGAGCACCAGTACTAATGTGCCTACACGGCCGTGAGAGTGCCGCCGCACTAATCAGAGCATCAAGCACTATACGTGCCTCGCCTTCAATGTAAATGTAGGTGCTATGTCATTGTCAATATCTCGGTCTCGGGGTAGCTTCTACAATTATATGTGAGCAATATTCATATAGGTTCCATTTTATTCAGATAGAATAATTAAAGTACTTACCACATTATGTGTCTGGCATATTACCTTTCATGTTCATGTTCATGTTTTAGTTCATTTTCAAGTTTCATATCAAATTCATGCTTCACGAACACATCTATACATATTTCATTTTCTAGTTATTTTTTGTCTGGGCCGTATTACATATGTCATTTCATACTTAAAATAATATGATGCCTGTGATTCACACATCATTCATGTATTCTTGTCCTCTATGAATCTATTTACTTAGAAATTGGAATCATTCCAATGATTCATCCAAACTAAAGTTATGGCATTTTCATGCCAAACTAGTCAATTTACCGATTTACACTCGACTGTTTAATAATTCATTTTCCAAATAGCTCACCCATATTTGACACTGGTTCTTTGTACTATTTCGCCATGGTGCTATGGGTCTCTCTCAACTGGACCACCAAATCGGAGCACCTAACCTGCCATGTCCTAAACAACCCGACTACCTATGGTCAAACTAAGGTAAATTGGCTTGAACATAGCCCCACTTATAGAATTTTAAATATAGAACTCATAATTTGAAGGTACTCTATTTCAGGATGTTTGGTCTTCCTTGAAGTCTATTTAACCAGCAACTTGAATCACTCAAATCGATGTGCTAAATGACCAAGCCATTAAAATATTAAACGCCAGGTCAGCCAGAAAACAGAAAGAATTTATGGTACTTATTTGCTCGTCGGTACAAAAATTTCCTCGAATGCTTAATTAATGTGTCTATTTTTCCATATGCTGATACTCAATCAACTTAATACTCATATACACATCAAAACCACTCCAAATTCATCTGCACTTCTATTTTACTCAAATCATCTTCAATACTTATCTACCCAAACCCACTATGAATTCTCCCAAAACAAATCTATAATGGGTCATAACTCCATGCATAAACCAATTATAAAGACAGTTAGTATTGTTCTAAACCCTAACTCAATTACATGAAATTAAACCATGAATCCAACCTCAAAGGGAGGATTCCATGTTTTTCTTATACCATTTAGGGTTTTACCAACCCTACTTTCAAGAAATCTATGATTGGGATGAAATCCTATCAAAACCCTAGGTTTGAAAACCATAGACATCCCTACCATGGTCCAAATACACATGATCTCATACAAAATTCATGATTTCCAAACAAAAATCCAAAGATCCATACTCATAGTCATAGTTCCATACCTTTTTGCTCTTTCTTTCTCTTCCTCTTCCTCTCCTTGTTCTCCACGGTTTGCTCTTCCCAAATGAGACCAAATTTGGTCTTAAATCAAATATCTCACCTTAGGCCTTGTTTGGCTCCTAAAAACCCATTTTTTTGGGTTAAGTTTTCATTATTTCACTTTAGTCCTTCAATTTCTATTTTGCAAATCAAATTAGGCATAATTTATTTCTTAAATCTATAGCCTTTTTCATCTTATGACTTCTATGCCCTTGGGAAAATTACATATTTGCTCTTATATCTGTATTAAATTTCGAAGTTTTCGACTTCCATGTTTTGCATTTAAATTACTAAAAATTCAAATTACGCACGTAATACCCTAAACATGTCAAAACGACTAGGGTATATTTTTGGGTGTTACATCATAGCTGACGCAAATGCAGTTCAAGATCCACAAACCATTCCACGCATTTGTTATTGCCCAATCATTCTTTGCTTAAGAGCCTTTAATGTTCCATCTTCTCCGTCACACTCATTCATCAATGGCTCCCGGATGAGATTGTGAATAAGAGGTGGGTACATATCTACTGTGGAGTGAAACCTAAGGATCCTATCATTCGCCTCTTCTTGTTTTAAATAGTTAAGTTGAACTGGTTACTCAAATCAATCAATACAACCCCGATTTTACTTTTAAACAAAGACATTCATTGGAGAGCAATCCATAAGGATCACTTAGAAACCACTCCCCGTGGAAATGACCTCATGGACTCACATGGCACATAATGCTTGACCACTTTAGTTCCTACTGGGGAATAATTTAGCATACTAAATAGACGGCGTAGTGCAAACATGGGGATGTTGGTTTTCAGCACAGGCCACGTTCATCACCTAGAAAGCCTCGATCAGAGGTGTGTACTTGCAAGTGCAAGAAGCTCATAGAAAATTTGCATGTATAAATCAAGCAGGCTCTAACCTCCTCATCAACTGCCCTTATTAGTAGAAAGTGAATGGACACTTGGGAATTCATGTACAACAAAAAAGTATGATAGTTGAGGCAAGTATAAGAAAATTTGGAGTCTTATAATCACCAATGTAATGCTAATCTAAATCTTTGGAAAGATCCTAGAGTTTCCATTTCAAATTTCAATCAATATGTTTAAAACCCTAAGAAAAAAAGTAGTAAAACAAACTCTTTTACAAAATTTTCAGCATAGGTAGAAATGTTCTGTGCACAATCTTTCCACATGCAACTAAGGGGACGGAGACCGTATTTTTTCAGAAATTGATAAATGAAATTTTCTAATATAAGAAATTCACATAAACTTTAGTTTGGTAACTTTGGTTCCCCATAAAAACAAGAAAAAAAAATTGACATGTAATTTCACAAAGATGGAAAACTATAATAAACTAATTGAATTAGCCATACTTGAGAAATATTTTCCCCCCCTTTTTTGTCACTTAGATTAAATGATTGAAAAACAAACACGTTGCTTTTCATGTATAGTTTTGTAATGCATCTATATAAAAGAAGACTGAAAACAAACAAAAGGAGCAGAAAAAAAATCATAGCCTACTAACAGAGAAGAACCAGAGGCAAAGTATTTGCAAGTCTTGAAGAAAATGAAAACAAATCAAAAGAAGAATGACATTTTAATAGAAAGTGAATGAAAACTATGATAAATTGCCATGCTTTCTTTAAAGTTACCAAACAGAACACTAGGCAAAAGCATAAGGAAAACAAGTAAATACCATTTGGTCTTCATTTGTACAAATCAAACAAAACAAAACCAAAGCCACAAACAAACAAAGTGTAGAACTAGACCACAGACAGAAGTACTGGAGAGGGAATGGTTCGTAACAATTGGAAGAAAATGGAAAAGAATCAAAGGGAGAATGACATTGTAATGGATTAAAATTGCTGCATGGTTTTCTTTTCTAGCTTCTTCTTAGCTACCAAATGGAGCATGAGATGCAAATAAATTATAAAAAACAAATACATGTCATTTTTTTATGCATTGATGAGAATCATAATTCAATAAACGCTAAAAAGAAAACAAAATGACAAGAAACCTATGTAGTTAAACATAAAATAATAGAATTACACACCACAAGCTGCCTTCAATGTAAATGAGGAAAGCGGAGAGAATTCTCTGAACAAACCCTAACAAGTGATTACGCAGCGCTTCATTTTTGTGCTAAAACGTTCATCAAGCGCTTATCACTGGATTAAATGAGATTTCTGGCCATTTTTAAGTCTCTGTCATTATCATTACTGACAAATACACATTCGATAATTGACATTTTCACTATCATTCCATGACAAATGATTATTTATAATTGTTAATTGTCTTTATTTCATTTTCTTAAACCAATTTTTAAGATTTTTTTTAAATAAATACTTTGGTCTAAAACTAAAGTTTTATCCTCCCAATTTCAATATTATGCTTCCAGCTTCCATTAGGTGATTATGGGTATTTTTTTTTGCCACAGGAGATTCCGTGTTCTGTTAGCTATCAACTTTTGAGAAAATAGAACAGTCAATGGCTGTTGTGGGTTCTCTTGCAACTTGCAATTGATAGGCTGACTGCTACAAATTACTTTTTCTCTATTCGTCGAGGCTTATTTACAAAACTGTCTTCACTATTTGTTAATATAAAACAAATTAATATGATTTTTATTAATTTAAATATTCACCTTCAATGGACCATCTGACGAGGTAGTGTGATTGCAATTCTATGTTTTCATGTTTCTATCAAGGTTAAAACCTTTAAAATAAACATAAATATTTGTCCTAACTAATTTATAAGCTACAAAAAATATGAAAAGCCTATTTGTCATGTTCAAAATAATAAAATCATGAAATATATTTGCCATGTGTTGGACAAACCTTAACTTGAATCCAACCATTAAAAATCCTAACCCGACCCAACCCAAATGTTAAAAAATGGTTATTAATCTTCGGGTTTGGGTTGGTTTGGTCAATGAATGACTCAATCCGTCAAAATTCCACCGCTTTTTAGTTTTTACAAAAGTATGTCAGTCAATATCTATAAAATCAACAAAATAGTAAGATTCTATATATCTATTAATTTCTTATTTGTTTAAACGAATTTAAAACCAAATAATAGTCATTGGGTAACTGGGAAAAGTCTAGGACGGATAAGAAAAAGTAAAACGTGGGAGGAAAACAGCATTCAATGTAGAAATGGAGAAGGGATCTATGGTATCCATCATCATCTTCCTGGTATCCATCATCATCTTCCCAATTCATATCTGTTCACAGGAGAACTACTACGATCGATGCCAACCCTTCCTTTGCGGCAATATCACCTTCAGCTTCCCCTTCTCCCGCACCGAAATATTTGGTCTCTCGTCACTCAACTGCGGCCTCCCTCGCTACCAAATCGCCTGCGATTCCGATCCTGCAATCCAGCTCTCCAGTAGATCATACACTGTCAAACAGCTCTCCCCCCCAGTCCTAGTCCCAGCAGATTTCAATTCCATCACCGTGACTGATAACAACGTCCATCGTCGTCGACGACCAGTTGACTGATCTGAATACCAGCTCATGCGAGTCCCTACAAAACCTTACAATTTCCACCGTAGACGTCGCTCCTCTTGCGCTCCCTTCTGTAGCACCACCCATTGCTCTCTACCTCTGCCCTGAGGGGGCTTACTGTCTCCCAGCATCAGCAGTTTTTCTCTACGCCATTGAATTTCTATGACCTGCCACCTGCAAAGAAGGGTATAGGTTTCATCTTGCAAGGGAGGTTGGCGGAATGAAATCAATTCGAACCTCTTCGTCTCAGCCCGGAGCTGCCCACTCCCCCTAGTGGTTGTCAGTCTCGTGCAGGCTGGTGTCTCAAAATTATCTTGTCTAGTTAAGTGGGTTTCTGATATAAAGTATGGGTGAATGATTTTGCCATCACTGCCTAAGTAACATATCCGATTACATTGCGAGAAGGTTTTCCTTGGAGGCCTCTCTAGGCGATTGTGAGAGATGCCGCACCGGGAGCAGGGTGACGCTGCATAAGATAGTGGCTCGGGAAGGTCGATTTTGTTTATGTAGATCCGGCCGTACCTGCCAACAGCTCTCGTAAGTTCTTTTGCTTCAAGATTTATAACTTCATCCAGCCTTGATCAATTAGACCTATAAACTATAACTGTTTGTCTTCTTAATTACTTAATAATAATGTTTGATTGACTGAAGTTAACTCATAATTAATCTTGTAGTTCCAACTTCCAAGTTGAAAGGGGAAAATTAATACTACCCTGCATACGGAAAAAAGATTCTTCTATGGAAATAACCTGTAAAGTGTAAACCTTTCAGTCTCATAATAGCTTCCCACATAAACGGATCACAATCAAATATATTGAGGGTGAAATTAAAAAAATAAATAAAATTAGGTATGAAAATTTTAAAATTTTGAAATCATAAATTAAAATATAAGTTTTTATATATATATATATATATATATATATATATATATATATATATATATATATATATATATATATATATATCATATATATTAGCATTCATAGTTACAAAATATAACACATTTCAATTAAATCATTTATTTTTATAACAACATCAATTCAAAATACAAACGTGTAGTCAATCATTATCTATGATCTATTAAAACTAGGCATTCTAAGTTGCGCCCTTTGTTCTTTCTTCAAATCAAAAGCATTTATAATTGAATCATCGTCAAATAGTTTAACAATATATTTTTCAATATAAGTAATCAAAGAATTAGTAAGAAATTCATCATCCATTTTGCTATGCAACCTAGTTTTGATAATTTTCATAGTATATCAATTGCTCATTGCTCGCCGATGCATGTCCTGCACCGAGTCCATTGATCACCCATCAACCCGTAAACCTAGCTGGACATCGCAGAATCCGACACTTTCGCTGCGGCTCCATTTAATGATCCGTAATTTAACAAAATCGAACAGTTTCCTTTCGACGAGCTCTATCCAATTCTCAACCTGTATATTATACAACATGACCCATATGGAGCCTAATATAACACAATGATCGCCCCGGGTCCATTTATGAGTGAAAATTGACCACACTCATATGAATTCAATTATAACTCTTTACATATTAGTATATGCCAAAAATAATTTGTTCCAAATTATTTTACAAAAATAATTACAAAAGTAATTATAAAAGCTACACGTTAGCTTTCTTCACCTTACTACGTTAATGAGAACCGCTCCCATTTGGCAAGAAGTCTTAATTCTGTAATAAGATATTCAGAGAGGTGAGTCATGTCCAATAGAGTAAATTCTACAGCTGGCCACTTCCCACCTAATCGCACACTTAACGCTTACACTTAACAATTTTCACATTCACATTACAATTCCAAGAAGTAGATGTAATCCCAGGCTGAATTCTACATGCCATACATGCAAAACGAATGGTGATCACTCATATTGAATTATACCAGTCTTTACCGACTCTATTAATACCCGTAGTTCCTTACCAACTCCAACCACACAATGAGATGCTAATGCGTGATAAAATCCGTCATTGATGGATTACATCCAATAATCATTTTCAAACAAAATTCGTTTGTTTATAAACCAAAAGCTTTTTAGATGTTACACCTCAAATGATCACTTCATTTACAAACCACTATTTTAAGGCCGTAAATTTTGGGTCCTAATCAGAAGCTTCAGACGCCTTCCAATACTTTTTGACTTTCACCGCTAGAGTGTTCAACTAGCCCAGCTTTCACCCGCTGAAAGATTCAACTTCTTTTGCTATTACCGACACAGTTTTTACCATTTCGTTCAACAAGGCGATCATGACTCATCTAACCCAGACGAGCCCACTCATCAATCACCCATCGTGGGCGTTGATCTCAACCATGCGCCACACCTATGAGTCATGCCTTCCCGCATATGCAATTTAGCGTACCATTACTTGTCAATGTCATGCCACATATGTAATGAATGTCATATAGACAATTTATCTCATACATTTAACCATGTATCATAGACAATTATATTACATGCATATAATTTCCAAATAACCATTCATTTCAATGTCAATATATAAGCATACATATTTCAACATTCATCAAATATGTTATTACCAATCAAATAATAATACCCTTCACCCTCAAGGTCAATTGTGGCATATATAATGCCCACAAAAACATCCCACATAAGCAAATCTGAACCGAAGTTCTCGAATCCCGACCACAAAGGCTAAATAGGTTCTTAATGTATCCGAATTATTATTTTAATCCAAACAGTCCCTAAACACTTTTTAGGACATATTACACACAACCACAAATCAACACACAAAACCGACTACAAACAGGTCGCAAAACAGCAATTAAAGTCGTTTTAAAACAGGCTAAACTACCCCTTAGATGTATTAGGGTTTGTTTGAGAGATTTTTATCATTTTTATCAATTTATCCATAAATTCAAACCTTTTTCTTTACCTTGTTTTTTTGGATTTAGAAGTTTTATTCTTGTTGACCAATTGAGGTACACATTACGTCAACTTAGCATGTATTGTTCTCATGATGTTCAATTGTTCATTGACATGTGCTTTTCCTTCATCTGCAGGCATAAACAGTCCAAATGGAAGGTCATCGTAGGTATGAATTTATTCCCATACAAAGATATATGTTGAACAGAAAGCCACACCTAATCTATAATCCCCAGTTATAGTCGCGTAGTGTAGTTTGAAAAAATAATTGAGGCAAATTGCGTTTTTTGGTTAAATTGATTGTCACTTTCTCTCTCTCTCTCTCTCTCTCTCTCTCTCTCTCTCTCTCTGTTTTTCAACCGGTCGAACCCAAAACCACCTTTCCAATATGAAATGAAATGGAAAACTGTCAAAATCTTAAAGGTTGCCCCTTGACCCTGTGTCCTGGCTCTGCCACTGCTTTAGTGTATCTATTTCTTCCAAATGTTGGTGTTTGATTAATTTTTGATTGACGTGTAGGTGCTGCAGTTGGGGCCTCTGTATTTTTGGTCGCTGTAGTCTTCTTTCTCATTTTCAAATACAAAAGGAGAACATCTCCGTGCTTCAGGGCATTCAATTTCAGAAAGAACCAAAAAACCACAGAAGATGGAAGAAACGCGGAGCAGTTCATCAAAGAATATCGATCAACCATATTGACCAAGCATTCGTACAATGATCTTAAGAAGATGACCGGTGGCTTCAAAGACAAATTAGGCGAAGGAGGCTTCGGCAGTGTCTACAAGGGCAAAATGCCAGACGATCGAGCAATTGCCGTCAAAATTCTGGAGAGGTCGTCCGATCATGAGATGACCCACGATTTCGTGAATGAAGTAGCCACCATTGGCCGGATCCACCATCTTAATGTCATACGCTTACTGGGTTTCTGTTGGGACGGCTCAAAACAAGCTCTCATGTACGAGTACATGCCCAATGGATCTCTAGGGGACTTACTATCCAAAGAAGGAGCATGTCTTTCACTAGGCTGGCAAAGCTTCTCGAAATTGCTTTGGAGTTGCACAAGGAATTGAATACTTGCACTTTTGGTTAGAATCAAGAATTGTGCATCTTGGATATAAAAACCCCAAATATTTTGTTAGACCAAAACTTGAATCCCAAGATTTCAGATTTTGGGTTGGCAAAGATATACTCCCGGGATCAAAGTGCTATCTCAATGACAAAAGCCAGAGGAACTATAGGTTATATAGCTCCCGAGATTTTCATGAGAAATATGGGGAATCCTTCTCATAAATCGGATGTATATAGTTATGGGATGCTGCTATTAGACGTGATTGGTGGGAAGAAGCATGTGCCTTCGGAAATAAGCACTTCTAGTGAGAAGTACTTTCCTAATTGGATTTATGACAAGCTCTTGGAAGAGGAGGAAATGGAGCCTATTGATTATGTAGTAGAAGATGAAGTAGGAATTGCAAAGAAGATGGTTATGGTGGGTTTATGGTGCATTCAAGTGGATCCTAGAGATCGACCCTCAATGACAAGAGTTGTGGAAATGTTGAAGGGAAGTGTTGAGGCCATTCAAATGCCTCCCAAACCCTATTTCTTTTCTCCTCCTCGTTTACATTTTGAGCACGAAGTTACATACCCTAGAAGTGATAGCGATTCCACTTCCCTAGTCATACAAGACGAGATATCTCATACATAATTCGTTGTACTTAAGGAAGAAGATGAAGATTATTCTCACAAATGATATTCATAAAAATGATTTTTTTTCTTTATCAAGAGTCAATACCGAATTAAAAAGACCAACCAATACAAATTTATTATTGTTGATTCATTATATTTATATTTATAACTAAAAATCAATTTAATATTGTTGTGGTATTTTGTGATTTATTCTAAGTTTATAACCGAGATCAGATCGAAAAATTAAATTTAATCAGACAAGACGATTTCCATAATTCTTCGACAGCTCTGCGAATCTAAATAGATAATACAATAAAAACGTGAAAGACATGGTAAAATAAATGTCAGCAAAATATTTAGTTGCACTAGAAATGAATGAAACGAACAATGGTAAAGAATTGAAAGAAACTTAATTAGAACCTAAAAATAGAATATTGGAATTTGATGAAAGCTAATTAGAAAAGCTAAAAAATGCTGAAGTATATAATGTATATTGTCGTTGCTACTTATTGAATTAATTGATTGGTTGTTGATTGATTAGTTGATTCTTGATGATTGGTTGATTAGTCCTTCTCTTTGCATTTTATAAGAGTCCTTAAGTAACTATTCATGTCTCCATTAGAGAGGCTTGTTTCTCAAATTTTCTCCACTACTTCAAATAACTGGTCACATCCTTCTGTCAACTTTTGACTTTGAGAAAAAGTCTCATAATCCTACATTTGTAAATTCTTAAAAATTTTAAAATTTTAAGAAATACCTTTAGGCCTTGTGACATGGGCTTACTAAATCGATTTAAGCTTATTTCATTTAGATTTTTAACCATGGGCCTGAACTTAAGCCTAAATCCTCATTGGGTTAGGCCAAATTTATTTGGATACAATCAATTGCCTCCTATTATGGCATGAGGGCCATAATGTATGTATAAATAGCCTAAAAAATATTTTCCTCTCCAACATGAGACGGAGAGTATAGCTCTCGGCCCATGATTTGAAATTTCAAAGGCAAGAACAAGCCTCCATTTGATCAAATGAGAAAGCAATGGTTGATTCCACATAAAATTCCCGCCAGCACCTTCAGCCTCTACCTTCATCGAAAAAAATTTGCACAACCAGAAAATCCATTCTTCTTCAACACCAAGAGTCACCCGCACGGTTTGGAAAAAGAAGCCTTTCTACCCCATCTTCTTCTTCTTTTTCATACCTGACCACCGCCACCGTCTTGTCTCTCGCCGACGATGCCTACCGCATTGCTCCGTCCGCCGCTGCTGGGAAGAAGGTCGGCATCGTCGTTGGCGGCAACGCCACAGCCGGGAAGGAAATCGACTCTACTGCTCCATCGATCGTTGCTGCCGCTGGTTCTTGAACTACCGACGTCATCGCCGCTCCTCCTCGCACCGATCGTCTTGCCGTTGCTAGCTCCGATTTTTTCCTCCGCCAACCTCCGTCACTGCTACAAGCTTTGATTTTGATCACTCCCTTGCCGCAACTTGTCGCCGCCGTTTCAACTGCTGCCGTTCCAGCCGCTGCAAGTTTCAATTTTTTTGACGATCGTCGGGCTCAGGCTTCGATCTTTTCGGCCCCTGAACTTCCTCGCTGCTGCTCACATCGATTTTTTCGGCCACCAAAACTCGACGCCTCTGCCCCTCTTGCCGATTTCGCTACTACTAACTTCGGATCTCCCTTGGTTGTTCATCCCGTCATCGTCGCCAATCGCATGCGTTTCCTTTACCGGCATTCAGTTCTTCGAATTCCGATGATTCGGCAGTAACTCCAAGGTCGACGTTCGATTTTCAGAACCCACGGCAACTCCCGACGCTCCCTTCTCCTTGCGTCCGTTGCATACTCTCCGAATCCCAGATCTTCGGCTTAGTTTCAAATTCTTCTTCAAGTAAATAGTTTTATTCTCATTGCTATAGCAAATTGAGACTGTTTCTTACATTTTTGAAATGAGTATTTATGAAAAAGAGAATTATTGAGATTTTCCAACAAGACCATCTTAGGGAAATTTTGCTTATCTTCAACTTCTTTTATCGCAGGTTGTAAGCTTACCCATTGAAAATCTTTCAGCTTGTCTACAACGGAAACGATTAAAAGGTAATTCTCTAATTATTCTACCAGATAGAATTGCTTTCTGCCCTTGGGAAACTGTACTAAATGGATGTAAATTTGTTTCGGCGTTACAACCTGAAGTTTTCTATTTTCGGCTTTATGGCCAGAAACTTGGAATTTTCGGCCCTGTACATGGCATTCTAGCACTTGTTGATATTCCTTGGGGAATTATTATTTATTTACCTGAAATTTCAATTTATCTTCCTCTCTTTGGCGATTCAGATATTCTAGTTTCCATTGAAGTGTTTTGCCTTTGCTCCCTTTCCACTTTCCATTAGACCCGACAACAGGATTATGGCAGGAAAAACACAGCCTATGGTGAACCCGAGTAAGTCATGGCCAAAGGCTTTGAATGAATGGGTAGCATGGGTTGACAAGTTGTCTCGCATGTTAGAGGACATTGGATATCTTTGGGGATTGAGCAGTTTATTGGACTTACCATTGTAAACACCTCTCTTGATGTGGAATTGATGAGTGTGGTATTGAAGTTCTGGTCCAATAGTATCAATTCTTTCCTCCTCCTTTTCGGCCCTGTTTCCATTACCTTGAGGGATGTTACCATTCTCATAAGATTGCCTATCCAAGGTACTGATGCATTGTGTCTTCTTGATGCTCAAGATTCATCCCTCCCAGCTATTGAGGTTTCTTCTACTACTTAGACTTTTTATTCCGCCAGGACCGCCACTATTCGAAAATGGCATGATGACATTGGGATTCCCTCCACTGTCGAGCATGTTGAAATTTTGTGTGTTCTTTTGTGCAGATATGTATTTTTCCCCACTTTTGGAAAACCAGCCATGGAGTATCTTCCCCTAGCAAAAACACTTGCTTTTGGTTGGCCTTTTGCACTAGTAACTATACTGTTGACTTCAATTTACCAAGGCATGAGCAAATATGTGTCTGATGAGTCTTACCATTGAGTTAGTGGTGCAATGGTTTTGTACATATGTGGTTTTTGCGCATGCACTCAAGAGCTTTCAAATAAAGGATCCAGCCTCCTTAGAGACTTTCGGATTACATACGATACATTCTTTGCTCACCATGCCTTATGATGATCTAATGTCATTTTCTTGGATTAGCGGATGTTGAGCATTGTTACTTGTTCAAAACTTGATTATATCATGGCCTGACGAAACGGTGGCTTCTCACATACATGATTTAGTTCCCTAACCCTTACTAGTACCACTTGTAGAGTGCTTATATCTGGAGGTTGTTTTGCCTTTTCTACTTCATTGTTTGCATCTTCTGATGGTCTACAACCATATCTCCCTCGTCTATACGCTCGACAGATTTGGCTTCTATCAATTTATCCCAATTTGATCTCATTTGCCTTATATCTAGCCAATTTTGGATTTTTTTTATTGAAACTAGTTAAGGAGTATCAAACTCCTTGTTCTATTAGGACTATTTCTTTGTCAGAAGCCTAGTCTTTCTCCTCTTAGTGGATTTCCATATTTGATGAGCTGCTTGGTTCTTGCTTGCCTTCTTCAGGTAAAAGAGTTGTTTTCCTGCACTTGCATTGATAGCTTTCTTTTAAGCTTTTAATGATCTTCATTTTCACCTATAGGATTGACTTCGCCTTTCAGTTGGCCTATTAGAAATTCAAGTAGCGAGGAAAAATATAGCCTCCACTAGTTGATTAAAGGCTAAAGCTTCCCTAAGACTATGAAGTTTCTTCGACCTACGTCTTTCTTGGAAGCGGATGGTTCATGATAAGTTCACCGATACTATTAATGACCCTATTGAGGTTGAGGAAATGAGAAATACCCTTGAGAGTAGTGAACAAGGGTTTGCCTGTGGAGTAGAGGCTTTAGGTGAGGAAGACTCCATAGGTATTAACATTGCACTTGGCTTGGAGATGGAAGACCACTCTTTAGATGAGAGGACCATAGCCTTTGGGGAAGGCTAGTATGAACACACTACTCGGTCTTTTTTCCCTCTTCCATCGGTTTGTTCTTCAACTTTTTCCTTTCTATTGTATATTCAATCTTCATACATCTTACACTTCCCATTTCACCTCTAGAGCTTCACCATTTATGCGCCTTTCAAGTAAAGGTGGAGATAGACATCCCTTAGACGCTTGTCTTTTGGACGGAACACTCTACCCTCCGATATCAGTGCGTCCTCGGTGACTTAGATGTAGTTCTTTGCTTGTTCTTTGTGAGCCATTTTGATGGCGTGGCGTGATTAATCAATACGATTGATGACAAAATAACATGTCTCGATCTAGAGACAATTCTGATCTAGAGAACAAAAAATAAAACAAAAAAGTTTAGATTTTATTGATAAATTGATAAAGTGATAAAAAGTCCTTAAACATCTATTTATACCATAAACATAATTTGGGTATAAAATGAAATAAAATAATATCCAAAACAATAATAGGAAAGAAAATAATATCTTAAACAATAATAGAAGAAAGAAAATATTACCCCTAAAACAATAAAAGGAAAAGGAAATAATATCCCAAAATAATGATAGGAAAGAAGATAATACTCTCACAACAATGGGAAGCAAATAATATCCCAAAGAAATAAAGATAATATCTCAAAACAACAATAACCAAAATAAGGGTTTTGGTTTATTTGATCTAACGACTTGCGTCACATTTACTTAGCTTGGACTTGCTTTCCCTATTCCCCATCTAGAAAGATACTTTTTGCGTACCTTTGGTAGTGTTAGAATTAGCTTCTCAAATGCCCTAAGGCGAGCATTTATCTCTCTAATACCTTAACGAACATCTTTTTTTCTCCTCCATCATTATAGAGTAAAATCCATCGAAGTGTCTCCAAATTGGATGCATTAAAGGAGAAAAGATGGAATTTGATGCATTCTCTACTTGCCAATAAACAAGCTACCCAGAGATTGAGTGAGCTAGGCACTGAGTATAATGCTCACAAAAAGCATATCATGGTATTGACTGAAGAATTGGTAATGGAGAATGCTAAGCTAACCTCTTTGGTGGAGCAAGGTGAAGCCATAAAGGCTTAGAGACGTGATCATCAACAAAGGGCGAGTCCTTGGGCACGATTGCGATTCCGGCGTGAAGGACAACATGGAGTTAGCAGTGAGAGGGTGGCGCATCTCTCAACATTGCCTTGGCTACTTGGATTCTTTATGCTTTTTGATGTCTTCGCAGTACTTGACTGTTTCATGACTCTTTTGAGCGATCGCAACATGTGTAGAACTTTTAACTTGAGAACTTTGTAGCCACATTTGTTTGGCATTTCAATCGTAAAGCTTTCTTTTATGCTCCATTCTTTTTTTTTGTACTATATCCTTATGTACGTACTCCATGAAGCATGATGATAAATGATTGTCTCGGGGCTAGTTTGATCCCCTTCCAACCCTTGTTAGGTGGCCACTGGTCTACTGTTTTTGCTTGGTGGAAGGAGGAAATTTGGGGTGTGTTCTTGAGATATTTATTAATTCCAAAAGTGAGCTTAAATTATTGTTGAAAACTCATTAAACATTGCCGCGAGACGCTGCCGCAACCATGACATTGCATTGTGGACAAGGTGGCACTAGGCCTACCTTTGGATGTGTGTTATGTTGTGGAATAAATGTTTGTAGATGACTCACTGAACACTAGCACACATACACCTACAACCATGACATTGCATTAGTAGACCAAGATGACACTGGCTTACGTTTGGATATGTGTTGATGCTTGTGGAATAATGATGTCCTACTATGTTATTGTATTAAAGTGGTCCTTGACACTTTATTTTCTTTGAGAATATATATTGCATGCCTAAAGGGTACAACATTTGAGGAATTTGTGGTGCTTGAAAACAATGGCTAAAAGCCTGAATACATGTTGAGCAGGTACTGTTGGAGAAATTGAATGATTGAGAAAATAGTAACTAAAAGCACAACTGTGATTCAAAACTTTGCTTATACTAAGCTTATGTATTATATACTTTGGAAAAAAAGCTGAATGTTTAGAGAAAATAGTGGCTAAAAAAGCCTACTTATTGACTCAAAACATAGAGTAGAACCATTTCCCTAACATCATCCCACTAATCATTGTAGGATTGGCCTAATTATTTTCTGAAGTTCTTACAATTTCCCACATGGTAGGAAAATACTTGTAAGGTGGCTGTTGATGAACCTCTTAATGTGGCTCTCCTTTGTAGGCTTGCTAACTAATAGGAATTTTTAGGTAGTACTTGATGCACCTTAAAGGTCCCTCGACTAGGAGATCATTTACTTGATTCTTTGTCTTTGGAACGATTGATAGTATAATCTTCCAAACAAGATCCTCACTTCCAAAACTCTTTCTCTCATATTTCCGCTAAGTTTATGTTTGAGCTACTTTATTTTTACGAACCAACATATGGTTGAAAACTTGCATTCTTATCATCCTACAGTTCGAGTTCCATCATTGTGCCCTTAATTGTACTCTTGAGGTAAGGCCATTTCCATAGAAACTCTTAGAAGAATATACCACTACTTCCATTAGGGTATTACGTATTGTCCGTAAATTGAAGAAAAAAGGACTTCACCAATAGAGAATCCTTTTTAAGAGAATGCATAGACCCACAATGTCTCTACGATAAAATATCGCATGCCGATCTCTAGGATTTTCTTCTAGCATTTTCTCCAAGATTCCTATCAACATCTTGTTGGATGCCTTTGCTTGTCCATTGGCTTAAGCATAGAAAGAAGTTGATCTGATGAGTTATTTTCCATAATCCGTAGCAAAGTAATTCATCTTTTCTTCAATGAACATTGTTCCTTGATCAGTAGTAATAGACTGGAGAATTCTAAACCTATGAATAATATGCACTTTGATGAGGCTGAATCACATCCTTTTGTTTTGCTTTCTTGGAAGATGTTACCTCCCCTCCAGCCCCATAGTAAGTAGTCATGTATTTGGGATAGTATATCGGCACAGTGATGCGAGAATAAATTTTCCCAATCTAAGTCCATGGTCCATCCTCTAAAAGGTCATGGCTTCGCATATTGAATGTAACTCCCAACGGTAGGGATCCTCTATACTTATGTTTATGGCATTGTTGTGTTTAAGTGGTACAGTCACGATCTTTAGAATGAAGACCAAGCGAAATAGTTTATTCTAATTAACCAACACATCTTTATACAGATTTGATGGGCTCCACAAAACCCTTCATGCACTTTACTTCATAACTTCTATGTTATGCAGGAAGATAATACTTGAGTAATAGCTAATCGATACTTTTCTATATAGTTCTTATCGCACCTATACCCTTTGGGTAGAATAGAAGTGTGTACGAAAAATAGTCTCCTTTGATTTTGATATTGGTGGGCCTATTTCATATATAATTCCATAATGAAATACAACTTGTAATAAAACCACCATATAGTGAATTGTTTAAATATCTGTATATACATGCCTGAGCTCCATTTACTTGTACTTACATAAATTCCACTATTACAAAATCTAAACTTTTACATTTACATTCCAAAACCAAAAATCAAAATCTACATCAGGTGGACTCCTATTACTGCGTTGGCCATGTTGTATGCGGAATGCCTTGGATGTCCTCTTCAGTACTTACAGGGATGAAACACCTGTGCTAAAGAAACATAGCTTTTAGTGGGGAAGCAGATAACAAATGAAGCCATGAGGTGATTACGATTTCTACGGGATAAATTATAACATAATGCATATGTTAGAGTTTACGTATAACCTAATTCTTATCATAGAGTTTTTATATAGCATAATTCTTATAACATGGTTTTTATATCTCCCGTAGGCGTTCAGAATAGAAATCTTGCACAGGGGGTACTCGTAGGTATAATACAGAACAGAGCAGAACTGATTACTTATGCTTTCTTATTGTTCATTATTCATATTTTTGTCATATAAATGTTTGCCTGTATAGACCAGTAACAATGAATGAGAGGGATGTAGCACAATAGGTGCACTCGAAGAGGTCACAATCGATACTAGCAGAGGGTAACTTTTGCCATGCCAACAATGGTGTGTGTCTGATGTAAGTGCCGTTGCACTAAACAAATACGTGCACGCCCGTATGAGAAGTGCGCTGGCACTCCGTAGGGTATCATCGCGCCGCGAGGCGTTAATACGTCCGCATGTGAGGTGTAAATAGCAGATCACGGGAGTAATAAATGCGGCTGATCGCGTGTCTATTCATTCACTATCCAGGTCTCAAACGGACATCTGATGTATGTTTTGAAACTTGTTATTTTGTTCTGTGATACCAGTTCTTTATATTTGCGGTACGAATAAATAATGGGCAGAAACCATAATACGCTTTCGTAGCAGGGTTCGGCCAGGCGGCGGTCGAGCGATTTTACATACAACTCCTTAGCCATGCGGCCATTTCATTTTGGAATTAATGGAAGAACAAAACAAAAGCGAGGGTTGCGGGGATCGGTGCGGACCTTAAACAACTTTGAGTACGATTACTCAGCTTTTAGTACCAGCCACTCAGCATCTTCCTGAACGTTAAACCACTTTGAGTACTAGCACTTTCGGCATCCTGCGGACATAAACGCCACTTTGAGTATCGATTACCTGACTTCGGTACCCGATTACTCAACATCCTGCGGACTAAAACAGCGAGTCGGAGTATGACTTTGATCTGGATAACGATGATATCTCCCGGGCCCGAAAACGCTTTGAGTATCGGTACTCACTGCGATTTTACGCATAAATCGCGAGGTTTACTCTTTCACCTTAAATTTCAGCGAAACCAGAAACATACATCAAAGCGACTCCTAACGGCTTGAACCAGAAAACCACTAAAGCCTAGTGTGGCTGATCATCCTCTCGAGATGGCTGCGTCGTCACCTTGGTAGCTATTTGCCTCACCAACTAGCTAATCGGACGACTCCTCCTTGGCGGATTCCTCCTTTTGCTCCTCTCGACCTACGGGGTATTAGTAAGTGGATTTCCGGGTTCATTGTTTTCAACCGATAACACTTTCATAATGGAAGTTAGGTTTTCCTAACACAACCCGCCAAACAGTAGAGCTTGTGATAGTTTCCATACCTTGATTTCTTCTATCTTTTTCCTACTTTAACCCTTCCACTTCTCCTTGCTTGAACCAAAAGAAACTTGAATAAATGGAACAAACAAACCAAAGTTAGCTCTTCTCCTCCATCGTAAATGCCCTAATACGAATGAGAAAATATCTACTCTCACAAGACCATGTTTATTAACATCCAATTTGGTCTAAATTTCCATTTATGCTATTTGGTCGTTTTCCTTTTCAATCTATTTGCACTTGAATTATCCTGATTCCTACACTAGCGTATTCTCTTCTTGTTTTATGACCTTTGAGTCGTTAATCTGAAAAATTACCATTTTACCATTGGCTCTTAGATTAATTCTGGCTTTATCCTTTTTAACTCTTGGTACTTAGATTCTGAAAAATACAAATTTTACTTTTCTTATATTACAAAATTGTAATAAAACTACGATCTAGTCAGTGTTATAGTTCTTAACTACAGTGGGGAACAAAATTATGAGTTTAAGCCTTTAGTTTGTGGGAAACCCTCTTGTTTGGACTCTCCAAGTATTCTCTGAATTATGTTCTTCATTCTCCAGCAATGTTCATGTCATTATTGAAGACATGTAGGTTGATCCCCCTTTTAAAAATTAAAGGTGATACTTCCTTTCTATCACGACGAGTCTATGGGTCAATTTTTCACCCATTTTTACATCAGGGGTTATTTGAGCAAGTTCATCAGCCTCCTAATTTGATTCCCTAGGCACATGTTCAAATTCCACATAATCCAGGTAAGATCGGCTGTTGAATGGCAATGGTAGTAAGGTGCTAAGAGCAATTTATTGTATTTATACTACCTAGCTAATTGTCGAGTACGGGTTGAGAATCTCGAATATTTCGAACATCTTTTGCCACTAGCTCGATAGGATCTCTAAGCCAATGCTCTGACTTCATAATGCACGATTGTGATGCATTTAAAGGCCCAGTTAAGGAAGCGATAGTATTCCTCACCTTGGGAAAATGATCATATTCTGCACCGATTCGATTCTACGTGCTTGAACCATCAAATTTGAGGGATAAGGCTTCTTTTTTGCTACTTGAGATTACTAGCTCCACACATTGTTTTTTGCCTTAATCTCTAAAGGAAGGGGATGATTAGCTAAGAAGCACATAGTGCTTGTCCCTTAACTGATTTACGTTGAAAATAAATCAAAGTGATATCTATCAAAGTAAGGGACCATCAACCCTCCCTGTAATCAATGGCCAGTTAAGCATATACTCCATAAGGTCAGTTTGAGAAACCACATATACTCGAGACTTGATTAAATAATGTCTTAGTTTGATACATGCAAAGTATAAGGTAAAACATAGTTTTTCAATTGGGGTATATCTTGTTTTTATAACGATTTAAAGACCTTATAATAATATATAGCATGCTCAAGACCTTTAGAAATTGTTTTGTGCCAAAAAGACAACCTATTGACTCATTTGTAGTTGATAAATATAATTTAAAGTGGATGGCACATTGGCGGTGACATTAATATAGGAGGTTTAGAGAGGTACTCTTTGATATTGTCAAAGGCTGTTTAATGTCGTTCCTCCCAATTAAACTCTTCCACATCTTTTAGTTTTACTAAGTTAGAGAATTCCTTGGTTTTACCTGCCATATCAGAGATAAGTTTTCTTAAATAATTTACCTGACCTAAAAACTTTAGGAGCTCTTTCTTGTTTTATGGAGCTTTGGCTAAAGTAATAGCTTTTGCTTTGTTCTGATCCACTTTCTGGCATGAACTCTAAATGCACATTTGAGTGGGTTAAGCTTCAATTGATTATGTCTCATCATTTCAAAGCCTTTTTTTTAGACGGTCCACATGCTCACTAACTCTTTTAGATTTAACCACATTATCATCAATGTATACTTCACGTGTGGTAGCCTAACGTATCATGGAAAATGGCATTCGTTATCATTTGGTAAGTTACTTTGTATTTTTAAAGACTAAGGCATGGCCAGCCATTCAAATGTCCCTACGGAGCCAAGATATCTAAAATTTGATTGTAACTAGAAAACCCATCCATAAAGGACACCAATTCATTATTAGTAGTGGAATCAACTATCACGTCTGTCATAGGCATCACATACATGTCCTTAGGAGTAGCAACATTTAAATCTCTAAAATCCACACATACCTGAAGTTTTCCATTTTTCTTCATTATAGGAATAATATTTGCTAACCATTGTACATACCTTGTAGGTCTGATGAATTTGGCCTTCAAGAGTTTCTCAATTTTTTCCTTTATCTTATTTCTGCGCCTTAGACATCCTTCTAGGTGGTTTTTGAAAAGGATGGAAGTCTAGCCTGATGGGAAGGCGATGTTCCACAAGACTCCTATCCAACCCTGACGTTTCATCATAATTCCAAGCGAAACAATCTTTGAATTCTACAATAGTGATATGATCTATTCCTTTTAGTTAATGAGTAAGGGAACTGTTGTAAGTAATACTTGACTCTTCCATACTACCGAGGTTGACTTATTTCATAGGATCATGTACTTGAAGCTTGTTGTCTTCCATTTTGGGAGGAGCTTGCTCGAATCTTAAATTTGAATTTCTTCTTTCTTTTCATCTTGTGGCGGCTCCAAAACCGGGGTTCGTTATGGCCAAATCGGCCTGCGGAATATTCGTGGATGTTGGGTAACTGGAAGCGGCTCGCCAAATCGACGAGTCTCTTTTGTACGAGGCTACATCTGGTCTGAAACACATCGATAATTTACAATGACCACACGGGGTCACATGCGAATTAAAATAATAATGATCGCGGGCCTGCATTGTACCCACAAAACTACATCTTATATACAATAGTTCAAGAGTTAATAAATCGCTCTTAATCGACATATATTAAAATGTACCATTTTAATACATGTTATACAAAAGTCTACGAAAACTGCGACGACTTTGTTTACAAGCTGCCGGCCTCTCTAGTGGCCTTAGTCCTCCTGTACACTCCCCATACACGAAATAGTGATCCCTCGGCGGGGGTGGCCAAAGCCATTAGTGATAATTTCCTACGTGGGTTACTCCACCCTAAGTGCATATGTCGCGACAAAGCAATCACATCAAACAATTACATGAACTACTTTCGAATGTCACCACGCGTAATCCGTATCAGAGTCCTCACGGAGCTCCCTCACATATACTTTTTGTAGAATGCGATAAAATATCCAGGTTTTCAAAACAAAAACTTTTTGTTCTGGCTGCTATTAAGTTTGTTAAAATATTGTATTACCCTCCGAGGCAAATTGCATGATAACGCTCCGAAACAGTCATGGTCCTCATCCGAAGTGATATGTTGGGCGACTCTCGAAAGAGCAATTCTTAGGAGAGAAATCGCCATAAAAGTGCTGCAAACATTTTCATTTTTCTTTCAATTTAATGTGGTAGGCTTCTCCACAATGATACAGGTCTTATCGATCGTCATGGAATGCATGATGCCAATCCCAACAAACTCATGCTAATATAAAAACATGTATATACTAACATAATTAATCCATAAGTAAATACATATTATACAAATTCACAATCAATAATACCAAAATTAGCTCATATGGGCTAATTAATATGTAACAATTCATTTGAATCATTCAACATCCATAAAATCATAAAAATCACACCAAAAATCACATCACTATTCACATGAATAGTGAAACCCTCGGGTTGGCACTGTTTATGGACATAACAATGAGGATTTTCTCCATTTGGATTCAAAATGTTTGAGATCGAACACGGTTAATCAATGCCGAGCATCACGTCATTTACATGACCCTTAGCCAAAGAATAACACAAGTAGGAAAAGATCCCTACCTCTTGGAGTTGTCGGAACTCCACCAAATCAGTGTCTACGCGTAGCCCTCGTCACTTAGATCGACTTTGCTTTTTGCTCCGTCGAGAATCGACGGTCCGAACAGCCAGAAATCTAGAGAGAAGGCACTCTCTCTCTCTAAAATCACAAACCCAAGCTCACTGCCCATTTCTCTCATTACGCACGACCTTAACTGCTTGTTTGAGAACCAGCCCAGTGATTTTATGTGATACCGTTCGCGTTTACTGAAATTTCCCTTCATGTTCCACATACGATTTTTAGCGGCGGCACAATTTAATGTCGATTTAATCCCGTTTCCTACCTGTGCACAACGTAATATACTTTGAGTACATGTAGTAGGTGATTTGTCACATCACATGTCTCCTCAAACCCATTTCCACATTTTGACACGGTGCCGCAGAAAGCGATGAAATTACGATTGTCTGAATTGACAAGTCGGCGTGATGGCCCAGATTTCGTGAGATGATTTTAACGGTGAAGTCCGTTCGTCATCCAAGATCTCAGAAAAATTTCGGTTTTTACGAAATTACCATTTTATATTTAAAAATTGGATTTTCTCGGGTCTTACATATCCGATTCTTCTTCATAAATTATTTAAGCTCCCCAAATGCCTTGAAATTGTTCCTTTGTAATTTTTTCAGTGATTTGTTGCATTTGCATTTTGAATGTCGTGGCTATAGTGGCTGCATGCTCTTCATGAGAATAATTAGTCATCGATTTCCTCAATGATAGGCCCCTTTATCGGCCTGAAAGGCATAATATGATTATCTTTCGAGTTTGTGACTTGGTCTTGGATTTCTGGCATCTCTGCTCCATGTATATTTTCCTTGGAGCCCTATCGATTCTTCTTGCTTTTAAATTTTATAACTCTTAATCATAGTAATCCAGCCAACAAAACTGTTTCAATGTAAGGTTGTGTGTCTGCCCATACCACTTCTACTTCATCACCTTTCCAAAAAAGCAAAAATTAGTGAAAGGAGGATGACACACACCAATTGGCATGAATCCAGTCTCTTCCTAGCAAAGCAGCAATTGACACACACTAACAGAATCTGAAGTTGCAATGAAAGGTTTTTTTTCGCCACATTACTTTACTTCATCACCTTTCTAGGAAAGCAAAAATCGAGAAGGAAGGATGACACACATCGATTGGCATGAATCCAAACTCTCCTAAAGCAAAGCATTGTAATTTAGCGGTAGAATTAATCACAAAAAAAGTTGATGAGGAGGTCTTACTATCCATAGTGATGTCAATGGGGTACGCCTGCAGTCCATTTCCCTAATGACAAATGATATACAAACACTTCTTGTTTCCAATTAGGTCATCAATGCTCTTCCTAACTACTTCTCAACATCCTTAATGACACCACATTGACTGTCGATCCGTTATCAACCAACACTGATAATCGGGTTTGCCATTAGTGTGCTCTCACATAGAAAGGTCTTATGTGCCTTTTCATTTCCTCAATAGGTTTTTCAAGTGTCACATTCTAAGCACTATTTCATTCCCAAAGAGTCAATGTTGATTACTCTCTCGACTACTTCACTGAGACTCCCTTTTCACTTCTACCAGCTTTCCCTCCATCTCTTTTGACTTCCAGAGAGTCATATCATTTCAAAGAAGAGTCCTACAAGAATTTGTCTCAATCCATTTACAAGAGATCCAGAGCTGTGACTCATCATCCTTTGTGAATTTTCTTCCAAATTTGGTTTTCTTTGGAGTAGGCATCACCTATTATTCCAGAGATTCTTTGCTTCTTTTGGCTTTTCATGTAGCATTTCTTTAGGTAGTTGCCTTTTCTCCATAATTTTTTGTCTCTACATCCTTCTTTTTTGGGTTTTGGTGAGCTTTTGAGGAAATTTTTTATGTTTCACTATATGTTATTTTGTACAAGACAAGTAGGGTCGGTAACGAAATAGTTTTTGTGCTTTGAAACATTTCGACAGACTTGAGCATCGATGAGGGAGCCTGAGCCCGAGCCGTAGCTTTTTGAACGAGCTGAAACTGTCAGTTTCATTTGATTTAAAAAAAAAAGCTTGGCTCGAGCCCACAGGACCGTTTTCTCCATATGAACGAGCTCGAGCTTAACTCGAGCTCAAGCCCAACGCTGAGCCCAAACAAGGGACGAAGATAATGATATGGATGTTTTAAAATAACATCCATAATTAACAAGTGAAGAGGTATTAAGGTTAGAAGATAAAATTTCATGATAATTAAAAAAAAAGATTTATCTCATAAATATAATAATAAAGCAATGAAAGATAACACGATAAAAATCAATAATGATTGCTAAATATTAACAATGTCGATGCTAATCAAATTACTCAAGTTCAAATGGGGGCATAAGGTTAAACTGAAAAGAATGGGGAAAAGGTTCTCGTTGTTCAATCGAATACATTTATCATGATTTACGATTTTACTTTTTATTTTTCATTCGGTCACAGGTCAACAAACAAGTGGTGTACGGGTGATTAGCAAAAGAGTTTCCTAATGTCAAGTATGCTCAATGGGTTTCTACCTACAAAGGGATATAAATAAGGTTATGAGAATTGGTAATGATTTCCATAATTTTATGTGTTCAGACAACTTCGTGATAAATAAGTATTTCGATGTCAAAAGTAATAGAAACCCATACTGTACATAAGTAATGGAAAGGAAACAAATATAAAACCAGTGTCGATGACGAACAGTTGGTGGGACTCACATAATGGGGGAGTAGCATGACCTTCTCCATTTAAAGGAAAGCTTGAGCTGGTTTTCTCTTTGTTGATCATCATTGACCTGCTAGTCTCTCGCTTTCATTTAACCGAGGAGACAATGACGCAGCGACAAGGCAAATGTGCATTTGAAGAATATCACACCACTAACACTAGTTACTGCCATACTTTCATCCACACACGTAGATATTTCATCTATAAAGACTGGCTTCTTCTACCTCAATCCGAGGGATCATCGATTGGAAATGTGAATCCTCTCGATGCCAAAAATAGAGTGCTCATTCTTTGAAACCTTCCAAATAACATACTCTCAACTTTCAACTAATGGGCTCTTTGCTTTCTCAATTGTTGGTCAGACTTAAGAGGAGATGCAGAACCATGCATTATAGTTTTGCACAAGATCTGTGAAGTGAAATACTTCTGAAATAGATGCCCTAAAGTAATCAGCTGAGAGAAGATATTCGCTCTATAATACAAATCATGTATGATGCAAGTCAGTAAACCCTATTACCAACACACAGAAAATTAAGCTCCATTTTCAATTGATTGTACCACACTGCATAACTCACCTCCCTAATGCCAGAAAATCATCATCCATGTCGAATTAAAACCATGACCGATCGAACTACACCTCCTCCGCACATCCCCGCCACATCAACTACATCAGCTCATTAAAATGTATGAAACTACCAACAAAATGAATTAAACTAGAAAAGATCATAAATTTACATTGGCATTAAAACCCCAAATAACCATAATGAACTGAAATGCCAACAAATAATACTAATAAATAAAACCTAAAAGCTTAAACACCGCCGGAGGAAAATCGGAACGTAAAATCTCTCATACAAATCCCATGTTAACAATGCGATGCTCACCTAGAAAATTCACTACCCCAATTATCAATCATCACAAATCACAGAACTTAATCGCCGAATTCTAAAATCTAACTTAACCAACAACAAAGAAAAAACAAAAATTCAACCATCAGATTTTGAAAAAGTTTGGATTCATATACACAATCGGCGTGAGGATCAAATGACCCTGCCCAGCTCCTGAAAGAACTCGCCTGATTACCACCCTTCTTCCTAATTCCTCCCGTCAAACAACGCCCACATGCGCTTCTTCTCCTTCTCTCTCTCAGGATCAAGGTTCGTAAATCTGTGAGGTCACTTCCTTCCTTCTTTCTCTTCTGGCCGTTTAGCTAACTAGCCACAGCCCAGCCGAAATTTTTAGCCGAGCCCGAGTAGCTTGGCTCGTTACCAGCCTTATGTACAAGTCAGACAAGAGGAGAGATTAAAAACCTTGAAAGCATTTTCCTCCTTCAAGGATCATTCATGCCCTTTTCCCCTGGAGAAGTATGTCTCTCTTTTGGAGAAACATTTTTTCCTTAAAGAATCTTCAAATGAATGATATGGATACCTACTATTCTTTTTCCTTTCTTTGGCTATAAACACTCTTCTCCTTGTTCAAAAATCATCCATATGAACCAAATATTACTTAGGAATTCATATCTTTCTTATCTTGGCACTTGGGGAAAATCTCTCAGCCTTCTTTGCATTTAGCATTGCCCTCAAATCAGTAGCAGCTATGTTGATTGAAGCTACTGGTGAAAATGGATCTTCATCAATCACCATGGCCTCATTTTTTTCAAGGAACTGCAGTATTCCTTTGTTAATCTTGTCTTAGATAATATTCCTGAAACACCAATAAGAATTGGAGCTATGATTCTAAGAGTTGTGATACTTACAATACACTTTTCCTGTAAGCTCATTTTTGTTGGGGAGTTAGTGATCTTAGGAAAATGTGATGAATTTCTCCTTCAATAAGAAATCAATGATTACCTTAGTCTTGCCATTGTGTATAACGGACTAGAGGTATTGGAGGCCCAAGTACTTTAATAAAGCTCGATGCTTTCACACCAGAGGGCAAAATGAATGAACTAGATTTGTGAGATCCACTGTTGTTATTTTCTTCATAATTCACCTCCTAGCAATAAGTTCCCATGGAGGTCTTTCTCCGTTGATTTTCTTCCATGAGTAATTCTTCATATTTTGTTACCTTAACAACAAGTTCATAGAAGTCGTTGAACTCCGTACCTTGAAATTTCTTCCTCAACTCTATATCAAGTCTCCTTTGGGCCATCTTCAGATACTCTATTTCTGGGAGATGAATTTTGCATATATTCCTCATTATTTTGAAACGAGCAATAAATGAATCTGGTTCTCCACTCCTTTAGGTTACCCTTAGTAGTTTTGCTATGAAAAATCTTAAGTTCAGCTCTAAAGAGTTGTGTGTGAAACTCTCTCTCAATTTCCTACCAACTCATAATAGAATTCCTTGGCAATGTTGCATACCAAGTAAAAGCAGCTCCTGTTTATGAGTTAGGAAATAACCTGAGTTTGAAGTAGGAGAAATTCTCATAGTTGGCCAATTCCTCACACTACACTGTGAACCTAACTACATGCTCCAAGGTGGATTGTTCATCTTCTCCAGAGAATAAAGAGAATTCAGGAATTCTATACCCCATTTGGTGAGGATTCTTTTTATCTATTGCCTCTTGGTATGGCTTGTAGAATTTTGGGTGGCCAATTTGTCCAAGGCTTAGCTCATAGAGCTCTTGTAACGCCTCCCTTATTGTCTATAAGTCCGGGGGTGGAGGTGGTTGCATAAAAGGCTGGGAATCACCCGTTTGATACATCACCCCCAAGTGGTCGATGTGCCCCTCGTGCCTCCAAACACAAAGCTATGTTCACATAGCCTCCCAGGTTACGAACTAGTTGGTGTTAGTAAATAACCTTTGAGGAGCCATTATTCTAACAAGATTAGAACATTCACCATTAACATTCGTCGAAGTTCCATCTTCTCTCCTATGGGTAGGAATATAGAGATTTTCACCATATATAGGTGAGCGGTGAGATTCACCTGCTTCATTAAAATTCTTGGGGTGCTACCCCTCGAGCTTATCAGATTGTTGCCTTATAGATGTAGGAGCAATATACTGTCTCTTTCCTCCATAGTTCCTAAGATTGTTGCCTTAGTCCTTCCATCACGATCTTACTTTGCTCCTGCACGCCCTTGGCTTGCAACTCCTGCAAGGCCTTGGTTTGATCAAACATCATCTTGGCTTGCTTGAACATTCCTTCTTTTAGAAATTGTGTGATTCTTAAGTTATGGTTCTTGATTTCCTCAATGAGAGCTTGAAAATCTTCAGTAGCATTTGGGCAATGAATAAGTACATCTACATTACCTATGCTTGCTTCTTGCCTAGTTGGGTTGTCTGGTGAATGTTCCTCTTAGAAAAAACTTGTTGCATTTTTCTCTAATTATCCACTATGGTTGAAACTAGTCCCTATGTGTTGCTTTCGTAGCATAAGATCTTGAGTCTTGAGACTCTAAAACGATTTTACTTCTCAACTTTGGTGGCATCTTCAACAAGACATGTCCCATCGAGCGTGCCAAAAATATATTATACTGCTATTATGATTTTTACTCTAACATACAAAATAAAAGCATACGGTTATGGGGGTGCTAGGAAATTAAAGTGTTTCCAAACTGAGATCAGTTGAAAATCCAAGTTTAACAGACAAAACAGTTCCTCCTTCCTGACAGCTCTCAAAATCTAAGTAGAGGAATGTCACAAAATGCAAAGATTACAGTGAATGTGCTAGAGAAAATATTTAGTTGCACTAGGAATGAAAATGAATGAGAAAATTGCTAAGAATTTATGAAAGAACTTGACTAGAACTTCTGGAAAATGTAATGCGAATTTGATGCTTTCACCAGAAAAGTTTAAAATGCTTTACAGATTGCATCATTGCTACTTGATGAGTTGATTGATTGGTTGTTGATTGCTTGATTCTTGATGATTGGTCGATTGGTCCTTGATCCGTAAGAGTTTCCTGGAGTCCTTGAAAACTCAGCCTCAAGCTGGTCTACTTCTCACTTTTCTCCACTACCCCTACTCGCAACGCTTCACGACTCCATTGGGGAAGACACTTGTTCCTCAAGTTTTCTCCACCACCTCAAATAATTGCCCACATCCTCTTGCCATGTTTTGACTTCGAGAAAAGTCCCATAGTCTTCCATTTGTAAATTCTCAAAAATTTTAAAATTTTAAGAAATACCCCTAAGCCTTGTTACATGGGCTTACTAAATGGGTTTAGGCTTATTTTAGCTGATTTTAATCTTGGTCGGGCTTGTTTCAGCCTAAATCCACATAAGTCGCCAAATTTACGGTAGATTACAAACAAATATATAATGAAAATGCTATATGGGAATGACTAATTCCAAATATAAACTTAAGGTTTTAAACGATTTATGTAATCCCTTACTTTTAATATCTTTTTAAACTCTAAGCATTATTTCAATAAGTATGTCTCACTCTTTATTACTTTATTCATTTATATCATAATATGCGATTTTGTTCTTATAAAGATCTGGTTCAGAACCTTTTGTTCACCATCCTACCTTTTTATCACTTGAGCCCAGCCTCAAGAGCAAGTATGTCTCACTTTATTTCACATATATTCGAAATAGTTTCTAATTAAATACTCCTCAATCTTAATACTCTTTCTTTATAATGTAGATTAATCAAAGGAAAAGAAACCTTACTTTTCATCATTGAAAGTTGAATATGACTTAGCAAATTAACCAGAGGTGGTGAATTGGTTTTCAAAGCTTTTTTGCAAATCAATAAGAAATCTGAAAATTTAACTACAAAAGGATTAAAATAAAGAGATATAAAAGTAGAGAAGCCAAACTTCTGATGACAGTGGTTCGAGCGCATCTCGCTCACGCCCACTCTCTCCTTAACTCAACTGGGTGAGGTTCCACTAGTTTCAAGCTCCAACCCGAGCCATTTTACATTTGATTTGTTCCAACGAGCTCTTCTACAAGCCCTTGAAACTATACATGCTTTAAGTTTCAACAATCACAATGAGACACTTAACTCATAAGATTTCAATGTAAATATAACTCGTTGTTGAAATCAGTGCACTCTAGGATATGAAAATGAAAATTGAATGCACCAAGAAATAAGATTGAGAATTAATGAGTAAGAGAAATGACACTTGAGAGCTTTAATGCAATATATCTCATAGCCATAAATGATCCCCAACCATAAATTTATAGGTGAAATTGCAGTATTCTAATTCAACTAGTCGACTGATTCCATTAATAAATTAGTCATTTTGCATTTAATGCATTGCAGGTGACTATTGAGATGATCACATTCGACGGCTGGATCAATCGGGCCAACCATTTGCTCTACCGGGCCCATAAAAATGAAAAACAACTCTTTCTAGGACCCAAACTAATGACATACTTTCACCCAGTTGCAACTGGTCTGCCTCTTGTTCAACCTGCTGATCTGATGCTTCAACCTAAGCATTTGTCGTGAAAGTCATGAGTCTCGCTTTTTCAACTCCTTTTCGTCAAGTCAATTCCAAAATGCAATAACTTTGGGCTATGACATTTAAACTCTAAATATCTAAGTTTTGATGATAAAACATGGGTTTTAAATATTTAATCAATTTAAAGTCAAATTGAGTTAAAATCACGAAATTAGCAAAGAATGTCGAAAAGGCCCAAAAAATTGTCACTTTAGGTTCTTTTCATTCCAGATCAATTTAAAACCTTAGAAAATACTTTTGAATACATTTTAAACTTTAAAGTCCTAAGGTTTGATACTCCTACTTGAAATTCAAAAGTTATTCAATTTAGACACAAAAATCGAGTTATGAAGAATATGCATGTAAAAGATTATAATATACTCTAAAATGTACCAATGCATTCATATTACATAGATTCTTAAGCTTACAAAAATTTCACTTTATGCTTGAGCTTGGAGCCTTGGTTACTTGTCATTTTAGATTTGAAATCTTGGTTCTTTGGTTTGAGTGAACTTCACTTCTAAGAGTTTGATCAAATACATCATTGCCATCTTAAGCTTGGAATATCTTCATTTGATGCTTGATCAATTTCAAACTATCAATCAACCAATGTGTTAATCATTAAAACTGATAACCTGGCTTGTTATCTCTCAAACTTAATGGAGGTATCCTTGGGCTAACACTTCTTATATATTATCCTTATACAATATGATGCAGGAATTTGGGTTTGATTATAGAAAATTCAAATTCGGGAGGTTGTGAAGCCTTAGAGACATGATTTGGAGTCTTGTTACTATTTTGGAATTGCTTTATTTTAGAAAGATTTGTTTTTAGAAGTTCATTTATTTCTTTTTATAAAGTTTGGCTTTTAGGAGTTGTTTTATTTATATTTGAAAAATCTGCTTCAAGTTAATGCAGGATGTTTATTTGGTTTAGAAAGCATGAGACTTATATATACCTCCCCTAATGTTTCTTTGATTATCAATTAGAAGCCACACATTTTTAGATTTATCTTTTGGGCACTCTTCGTTTTCTTATCTTGCATTCCCATGGCGAGTTCATCATTTATCCTTGCATTCCTTCGTTGCTCAAGAATATATCTTGTTCTCTTATCTCTTGAGTGGATTCCCTTAAGTGGCAAGTTCATGGCTTCTTATCTCTTGGTGGATTCCTTAAGTTGTGAAGTACGTATCCTTTTATAATCTTTACTCATTTCATCATCTTCTCTTCCTTTCCATAACCAAAATTTCAAGTTCAACCCATAACTTTTCAAATCTTGTTTCATACCTCTAAAACCTTGTTTCACCCTAGAAACCATAAAAACCTTCATCCCCAACCTTAGAAAAACCCAAAATTTGTGCATAGCTCTAGCCTACCTTAGAAAAACTGAAAATTGCAAACTAGCTCAAAACAAAGTTGTTTTGCATCAAATCAAACCTAAAACTTTCCAAACGTAAAATCCTTCATTCTAACCCTAATAAACCTTAAATAAGCCCTATAACCTTTGAGACCATATATGTCCCTTACCCTTCAAAGTTACATCCTATACCCCTAAACTACCACAAACCCATCACTAACTTACCCAAGCCATGAGATCATCCATCACGGTCCCGTCCTTGCATCAAAGTGGTATAAGATCTTATGATTTGATGGCTAATCAAAAGCTAAAAGGCTTTCTTGGTGCTAAAGGCAAGAATTCTAATTATGGTTTATTGTTCTGAACAAAGAAACAAAGCGTATTATTGATCTTCTTCAAATTTCAAGCCAAAGATCTACAACAACGCTTGAGGCTTTTAAGATCTTATGTTTATGGAGAACTTGATGAGGGTATAAGAAAATACAAGTTCAAGGAGGAAAAAGATGATTTTGAGGAAGAGACTTTGCAGCCTAGTCAACTTCAATATTTCTTAGAGCATAAGAAGGCTAAAGGTATGTTGATAGGCGCGAGCGTGTTATATGAAATGGTACGCCTATGTGCGCAAGTGCACATGTCGTCTCAAGTAATATAATGAAAGTATGAGTATCATCCCACGAGGATTGAGTTACTAATTACCAACTCTAATATAGCTTAGACTCTATTTGAATGATGGAAAATCTATAGAAAGACTCAAATACACTAATATAGCATGCAAAGACCTAGCTACAACGACTCAATAAAGACTAAAGAGCCATAGGGCATAGATTTTACCTAAACAATCATTTATGAAACTCCTAACCCAATTAATCAATGATTAATTTCATCATGAAGATGACGATTTCACTAATGTATATGCGAATTTCTCTCAAGCATCTGCACACTACCCTTAGAAAATGTTATATCCATTTCAAATATCATAACTAGGATGATTTAACCTTTAGAAATCTCAATACTAATACATCTAATCTTATTTATATCTATATCGCATATAATTATATGAAACTATCCATGGTCTAATTTAATTTCACTTCTCATCTTGAATCAAATTATAACCACAAATATTGGCCAAATACCCATACAAGATTAAGAATCCAAATGAAATACTCAACATAGATATGAAATAAAGCATTAATCATAGAAATTATGAGATATTCATACAAACAAGTCTTAGCTACATCTAAACCCTAAGAAAACTAACTAAAACATAAGTAGAAAATGAATTACAACCATCAAAAGAAAGAAAAACAGAAAAAGGAAGAGATAAAACAAATTTGGCATTGAAACTCCCTTTTCTTCTCCTCAATTGTCTTCTTCTTCCTCAAGTTCTCTTCCTCATCCAAGAGTGAAGCCTTTTGTTCTCAAACGTGTTGCTTCTCCCCTAATCATTCATGAAAAAAGAGTTTATATGCCTCGAGAAATGGAATAATGATGGGCCAAAATTGAGAAGAATTCTACTCAGCTCGTCGTCCTTCGTCGCGACGTACCTGAGGCCGTGTAATGTCATCCATATTCACCTTTGTCGTGACGGGAGTGATGTTCGTCGCGACATGCCAGTAGCTTCTTCAGTGTGATCCTTCTGCTTCGTCGTGACGAACAACTTTGTCGTAACGAAACAACTATAGCAATTAAGCAACTTGATTTCTTCCACTTTTCCATCACTTTGCTTGGTTTTCATTCAAAAATTTGCAAAACACAATCAAATGAGGGATTAGAGCATTCTTAAGCGATATTGGATTGAATCTAGCATTAAAGTTGTATAAAGCACGTGAAAAGTATACTAAAAATGCTAACAAGATTCACACACTCCACAACACCCGCTTAACTTAGCGCTTTTGTCGTCTCTCGCAAAGGAAAAACACACACAAAAAAACAAAACACTAAGGTAGATAAGGTGTTAGAACGGTAGTTTAGGTAAGTTAAGAGAACATAATGTAAAAGTTCTATGAAAACAAGCTAGCCAAATATGGGATCCCAAAACATTTATTATCTCTAAAGGACGAGGCATTCAAATGGTATAATGATCAAGACAAGTTTTGCCCCCAAGCCTTCAATAGATATTTCCTAAAGAAACTTAGTGTAAATGATGTTTTAGGTCTCAAATATAGACTAAGGTTCTAAAACACTCTTCAAACAAACTCAACTCATACTTTTGAAAGAAAATTAACTAAAACAGGATAAGAATACACCTTTTATTCAACAACTAAAACTAAAAGTAGGAAGCAATCCTAAGGAGTTTTGTAGTGCATCCATGTAACCGGGATCCATTGGCAACTCCCCATCAGTTGGTTAAAGGCATCAAGCATTTGCCTCCTCCCCTCGAACTTCACTCGAACACTCAATCCTAAAACAAAGTATCTACTTGTGAGATCAATCTATCTTTCGGTCCCATGCACTGTTACCAAAGCTCAATGACCTCAATTAGTCACCCAAGGTATTAGGCTTTGAAAGGCCCTCGAGTGCAGTCGATTCATTGGATTTACTTACTTCTATTTCTCTCTTTTTCTTTTCATTTTTGCTTTCTTTTCTTGCAATGTAAAGTACATCGCCCTCACATTATGGAGGTGCAAGTGCGTCCCATCACTATGGAAGTTAAGGTTTCTCAAAGCAAGTTCAATTTGAGAAAAAGATGTTGGAACCAAATTGTATAAAAGAGACCTAGTGTGTGTAGTATGACTTCCATTAAGAAATGATTATTGAAGATATGAGCCATTCAAGCCAAGTCTCCTACAACCAAAAGATACACTCAAGTCCTAGATCAAATAAATGGAAAGGTATCCCAAAATTGACTAAGAAAAACAATTTAAGCACAATACCAAAGCATTCTCAAAACCATTATTAGGCACCAACCCAACTCATATGAGACACAACAAACAAAAGAAAGAAAGAAAGAAACTCACATGCAAACAACCTAAACAACTAAAGCAATAACTAAAATAGGTAAGGGGATACAAAAGTTAGATTTTTGAAAAAAGAAAATTTTGAATTCTTGAATTCATCCCACACCCCCTAAAACTTGAATTAAACATTGCCCTCAATGTGAAACAAAAGCAAAGATCGATAACGAAAATTTCAAGGGTGATCAAGCCTTCAAGCGCCCGATGAATATCACCGTTTATGACATGCAAGTGTTGGGCCTTTTTCTTCATGGTGCTTGAAATGCCATGAATACAATAAACTCCATAAGTGATGCACAACTTATTAAACCCTTCCATCTTATACTACCACTCTTCTTGATGATCATGATTTTTCAAATTTTATATCTTTCAATGCTCCAAGGACAAACCTTAAAACCCTTAACAATTGTCATAATTATATGGATTTCAAAATGAAGATGAAGGGGATTGAAGGGGATGGACAAGGTTTGAACTGATTTCTAAAAGAGGCAAAGGTGTTAAGAGGAGTTAGGTTTTAATTTAAAATGATGGGAGATTTGAAAATAGGAAGAATGTATGTATTTTAAGTGAGGAGTGACAAATCCACTTTTTTGCTTAATTTTTTTTTGCTTCAACTTCCAAGATGCTATAAACTTCCCACTTTCAAGAATCCGCCAACTTTGAACTCCAAAAAAAATTGAAAAACAACACTAAAAAAACACAAGTTCAAGCAAGAAAATTTATTAAAAAAAAGCTTAAATTGTGCTTAATGGGATCATCAACAATGTTAGAGAAATCAAATTGATGGGCTGGTCTGCACGATGACCGTCGTAGATTGGAAGAATTCTTCACATCCTCAGAAAACTTAGGCTTTTTAGGCCGACTACTGAAAATAGTTTTCTTCTCCTTGGCCATCTTGAGTTTCTTAGTAAGCCTACTAGGAGAAGAAGTCAACCCTATAGAAAAAAAATGAGGAAATCAGCATGAGATAAATATATGAATAAAAATACAATAAATGATTATTTTACCTGTATAGGGCGAGCAAGAGTTGAGAACTCGTCGAATATGATATTCCACCAAGTAGAGAATGAAGGAGTCGTGGATAGAGAGGTAACCCCAATGGAGCATGAAAGAGTTTGGTATTCCTTAACCAGTGTCTATGCAAACTCCAAGCAGAATGAATTGCTAGAAACCAAACTGGCGGGCCCAAAGACGAGGAAGGTAGGGTTGTAGACTAGTCGGGGATGCTGACATGGAAGATGAAAATGCAAAAGCAAACTTCGAAATAAGTAATTTGCAAGCGCACTAGTAGAGAGGCCAAAGCACTTCAAAGTCCTATATAGATATAATGATGAAGCCAAAATCTGATTCCAAGTTGAGATATGTACAAAATCAGGCCTCAAAAATAAGTGTACCAATGCTCTATCTACCAAACCTAAGAAGAAAGACATGAGATCATCAGAGGGCATAGTACGCAGAGAATGTGCGACATGAAGTCCCAAGGTCTTGTAAAGAGGTGTTCCTATCCAAAAGCTCTAGAAAGTATGCAAAGAACCATTTGTATGAACCACAAGGCTCACCTTATGGTAAGGCTCATTAGAAACATATTTACTCATGGCCTGATAGACCCCAAGAATAAAGTGCCTAGCGCAAGGTCGCAGAACACGTGTCTTCGCCAATGGTGGCACCCATGGCTGGCTTCCGTGACCGGGAAAACACATATCGGCACAGAGAACCCATAGAAACTCAATATGCTCAATCAAGCCGAGGAACCCCAAAGGCTACATCACATTTCCAAATAACGGTAGAGTATGAAGTTTGAGGGTAAATGAACCTCTATAGTCGACAGAGAAGAGTCTTAAATATCAAGCAAACATAGTGCATTGGCACCTTGGATAGATAGCCCCTTGAGAATGGTAATATCTCTCAATGTGATGGAAATTGAGCCAAAAGAGAGCAAGAAAGAGTTATTACTCTTGGACTAGAATTTCAACAAAACACTCATAAACTCCACGTCAAGTGAAGTGTTTATAGTAGTAAAATTCAAATGAACCGCTCAATCCCTAATGTCATCTAAAGTCCTTTAAAATGTGGGGACAACCTAGTAGTCCATGCACTCCATCCTTCTGAAGCCCTTGGCCATGATTTGGTCGTAGTCTATCATAGCCATAACTTTCTCAAGAATTAGTCTCGCTGTCGATCTCAATGGAAAGGGAAATTAGGTGAAGAAGAGATGTTTCCAAGAATGTGTGAACTCTAGCCTAGGTAAAGGCGGTAGAATAGCACTGTAAAGCGAAAAATAATGCCAGAGTTAACACAGAATAAGGAAGAAAGAGCACGATTACTCGCTCGAAGGAAATGGAACTGAAGTTGAAAAAGCTATAGAACCAAAGACAAGAAGCTCATAAAGAAATAAACTAAAGAGTTACAAGCATGACAAGGGTGAAATCTTAAGCCATAAGGTCAGAAATATTTAACACTATTGTAAATCAATATGGCGTAAAAACTACCTTAAGTCGTTTCCACCTCAAACAAACGGTAAATTTTCGCAAGACATGACCTACACCTACAAAGAAAAGCCTTCAATGTTTATTGTCCAACCCGAGGTTGTTGAAAATCATTCAATAGGCACTCAAGAAAGGTTTTAGAATAGCCAAACGACTTCCATGAATTTTTTCATGTGTGTATTTTAGACTCTTTTTAGAGTCTACACCTTAGAAAACTTTCTTCGTAATGTCGTAAAGTTTTAGAAATGAATTTTTTCGAATGGTGTAGGCATGATTATCTTCAAAACATACACCCAAGGGAAGGTTCAGAATAGTCAAACAATTTCCATGAATTTTTTCGAAGGTGTATTTTCGACTCTGTTAGAGTCTGCACCTAAGAAAACATTTGTAATAAATCGAAAAGCTTCAAGGAATTTTTTTTTCTAAGGGTGTACGCATGATTATCTTCAAAACATACATCTCGGGAAGTATTCAGAATAGCCAAACGACTTCCATGAATTTTTTCGAAGGTGTATTCTCTACTATGTTAGAGTCTGCACCTTAGAAAACCTTCGTAATAAGCCAAA